>SJYT01044877.1:0-134807 GCA_006410635.1 Cephalophus harveyi
ACTGAACTGAACTGAACTGATGAAAGAAAGTGAAGTTGCTCAGTCGTGTCCGACTCTTCGAGACCCCATGGACTGTAGCCTATGGTGTCTACCAAATTTACAGAACTCAGTATACATTAAGTAAATGTTTATTTTTCATAATTAATATGTAAAATCATTTGAGGTTATTTCTTTCTTTATAGAAATATGAGATACTATACTCACGCAAGTAAGTATGCAGTATGATGAGTTCGGGAGGTAAATTCATACTTCCAGTTTAAAAACTGATATAAAACATTATGAGGAGGTCCTTCAATAGAAATTTTATTTTTATCTGACCAAATCTCTATGGAAGATATTCTAATAGTAAGTTTTAACTGGATAAACATCTAAATGGAGAAAATAAATGAAAATTTTTATATAAATTTGAACATTGTATTAAATTTTTGTAAAGGTATATTTAAGACATTTAATTCAGTATTTTGAATGTGGAAACTCTTCAAAAGTATGGCAAAATATTACATGCTGCGGCTAAGTGGCTTCAGTCGTGTCCGACTCTGTGCGACCCCATAGACGGCAGCCCACCAGGCTCCCCCGTCCCTGGGATTCTCCAGGCAAGAACACTGGAGTGGGTTGCCATTGCCTTCTCCAATGCATGAAAGTGAAAAGTGAAAGTCAAGTCACTCAGTCGTGTTCGACTCTCCGCGACCTCATGGACTGCAGCCTTCCAGGCTCCTCCGCCCATGGGATTTTCCAGGCAAGAGTACTGGAGCGGGGTGTCATTGTCTTCTCTGAAATATTACATACATCAATTCATATTATCTATATTTTTACAAAATAAATTTTTTAAATAGTTTAAATAACTTACGGTGTTAACAAGGCCAATGATCTGAATAATCTTCTGTGTTACAGTGTTTATATCAGAGCCCATGTAATCAAACTGAAAAAAATACATTATCATTTAAAAATAATGGATACTATTAATATACCACACATGTACAATATGCTATATACTAAAGTAGCCAGAGACTTCCCTGGTGGCTCAGACGGTAAAGCGTCTGTCTACAATGTGGGAGACCTGCGTTTGATCCCTGGGCGGGGAAGATTCCCTGGAGAAGGAAATGGCAACCCACTCCAGTACTCTTGCCTAGAAAATCCCACGGATGGAGGAGCTTGGTGCAGGCTACTTAGTCCATGGGGCCGCAAAGAGTCGGGCACGACTGAGCGACTTCACTTCAAAGTAGCCAGAAGGTTACGTTCCAACTGAAATCCATGAAACGCTTATTTACATTTATATATGTAAATGAACAGTACTTTGCATACGGATGAACAATACTTTGAATAAATTACTTAAATCTATGTTATTTACAAAATAGATAACTAAAAATATATAATAACATGATTTTTTAAATTCTAATTGGAAGCTAATTACTTTACAATATTGTAGTGGTTTTTGCCATACATTAACATGAATCAGCCATGGGTTTACATGTGTTCCCATGTAAATAATGTTTAACGCACTTAACTTGTGGCATTATTTATTGTTCATGAAAATTGAATCATAAAAGTTATTTCATAATGTACTTATTTCTAAAATAATACATATAATCATGAACTAAAAAATGTATGCATAAAGAGGGAAAACCTTTAATAAAAGGTTTACTATTAAAGTGATCATGGACACTATATTAGGATACATCCTCTGACATCATCATGTAACTTGTATTTTTAATGCTTCTTTATTCCAATCAGCTCTTTCTATGTCTAACTACTTTAAAATGCCAGGAAAATGTTAAAAAACAAAGGTGAATACCAGAAATGTGAGCTTTGCTCATAATTTTTCACTGGAAATCCTCAAATATTTCATCATTAAATAGTGTCCAGTTTAAGATAGATATTTTAGATTATGGTGAGAAACACTTATAAATATTCCCATTTATAAAACTTATTAAAAATAAAGTTGAATTTTTATACAAAACATTTCTGAAGCATACCAAAATAATAATCATTTTTGTCTTACTAGCAAAATTAATAAAATATTTTGTTTAGAAGTTTGTAGCTTTCAGAAATATGGCCTTATGGGTCATGTGTGTACGCATGCATACTTTATCAGAATTGAGAAAATAAATGTTGCTTACTATATATTAAAGTACTACCTAAAATTAAGTTGCTTGTTGTTTCTACACTCTAGAATTATATTAGCTTATGAATTATATTTTCCTAAAACATTTTTTAAAAACTCTCCTTTAAAATTATCTATATTTAACACTGAAAATTGATCCATTCAAATTCTTTATATTTTCATTTTCTTGAAATATAATTGACATATGCATGCATGCGTGGTAAGTTGCTTCAGTCATGCCTGACTCTTTGCAGCCCTATGGACTGCAGCCCTCCAGCCTCCTCAGTCCATGGGATTCTTCAAGCAAGGAAACTGGAGTGGGCTGCCAGTTGCCCTCCTCTAGATATTCCCAACCGAGGGATCGAACTTGCATCTCTGATGTCTCCTATATTGGCAGGTGGGTTCTTTACCCCTAGTACCACCAGAATTTGATTGTGTTAAGATGTACAATGAAAGTGAAGTGAAAGGGAAAATTGAGTCCAACTCTGCGACTGAGAGTCAGTTCCTAGGCTGGTTGATAAGAAGTCCAGGGTCCCTGAAGAGAAGATGGGGTCTGGAATTCTCAAGGAGGAGGAAAGGACAAATGTCTTTTTTCTCTACATTCCTTAGTCTTCAGTTCAGTTCAGTTCAGTTGCTCAGTCGTGTCCGACTCTTTGCGACCCCATGAATCGCAGCACGCCAGGCCTCTCTGTTCATCACCATCTCTCAGAGTTCACTCAGACTCACATCCATCGAGTCCGTGACGCCATCCAGCCATCTCATCCATTCGCTCTCCTCTTTCACTTTCATCAAGAGGCTTTTTAGCTCCTCTTCACTTTCTGCCATAAGGGTGGTGTCATCTGCATATCTGAGGTTATTGATATTTCTCCTGGCAATCTTGATTCCAGCTTGTGTTCATGAGAAATGCTGGACTGGAAGAAACACAAGCTGGAATCAAGATTGCCAATACAGTATACTAATGCATATATATGGAATTTAGAAAGATGGTAACAATAACCCTGTTTGCGAGACAGCAAAAGAGACACAGATGTATAGAACAGTCTTTTGGACTCTGTGGGAGAGGGCAAGGGTGGGATGATTTGGGAGAATGGCATTGAAACAGTGTAATGTTATATGTGAAACGAATCGCCAGTCCAGGTTCGATGCATGATACAGGATGCTCAGGGCTGGTGCACTGGGATGACCCAGAGGGATGGTATGTGGAGGGACATGGGAATGGGGTTCAGGATGGGGAACACGTGTACCCCTGTGGCAGATTCATGTTGCTGTATGGCAAAACCAATACAACATTGTAAAGCAATTTGCCTCCAATTAAAATAAATAAATTTATATTAAAAAAGAAAAAAAAGAAAAAACTTACCAGATTTTTATCCACAACAATATACATATCAATGTATCGGGAAAATAATTTGGTATGGCCAGATCTCTGAAAAACATATAACATGAGTCCTGAGAAATTTCCAAAAGTGTACGTTCTATTGAAATTATGTTCAGAGATAAACTGAGAGACATGGGGCTACTGATTATATATATTAAGGTGATTTTTAAATACAAATTTTAGGTACAATTCAGAAAATTCCAGTCCAAAATATGCCTGTGGTTAATAAGAATTTTCAGTGAGAGTCAGTGCTGTATATAATGAATGAATGAATGAAGTTGCTCAGTCATGTCCGACTCTTTGCGACCCCATGGACTGTAGCCTACCAGACTCCTCTGTCCATTGGATTTTCCAGGCAATAGTACTGGAGTGGATTGCCCTTTCCTTCTCCAGAGGATCTTCCTGACCCAGGGATCGAACCCGGGTCTCCCGCATTGTAGACAGACGCTTAACCGTCTGAGCCACCAGGGAAGTTATATAATACCCAGGCATAATTTCATTTTTACAATAGCTGATATTAGAAATATTAAGTTTATAACATACAATTTTCCTTTCCTTGTGCGCTCATTCAGTGTTGTCCAACTCTTTGTGACCTCATGGACAGTAGCTTGTCAGCCTCCTCTGTCCATAGGATCATCCAGAGAGGAATACTGTAGTGGGTTGCCATTCCTTCTCCAGGGGATCTTCCCAACCCATGGACCAAACCCATGTCTCCTTTGTCTCCTACACTGGCAGGCAGGTTCTTTACCACTGGGCCACCAGGGAAGCCTTCCTTTCCTTAGCCTTGTGATCATTTTTCATGGTAATCTTTCATGTGGACAGATTTTTTGCTATCAATTATTAGAAACTACTTTTGACAAATCATGGTTTAGAAAAATATTACTAAAGTTTACAATCACTGACTGTTCACTGGAGCCAGGAATGTTATTTATGGCAGCTTACAGGTCAGAATGATGCTAAAGCTGAAACTCCAGTACTTTAGCCACCTCATGTGAAGAGTTGACTCATTGGAAAAGACTCTGATGCTGGGAGGGATTGGGGGCAGGAGGAGAAGGGGACGACCGAGGATGAGATGGCTGGATGGCATCACTGACTCGATGGGCGTGAGTCTGAGTGAACTCCGGGAGTTAGTGATGGACAGGGAGGCCTGGCGTGCTGCGATTCATGGGGTCGCAAAGAGTCAGACACGACTGAGCGACTGAACTGAACTGAACTGAACAGGTCTTTGTGGAGGAAGAATTCATCAGTTTGCTGTACATGTACCTTATGCAAGCCACTAACTATTATTATTCATTCCTGAATTCTCACATAGCAACGATTCATTTAGAAATTCAGATCACATATTCACTCAGATTACCAGAATAATTCAGGAAAAGGAAGAATTTACATTAATTATCCAAATGTCCACATATGAAAATTAGCTTTTTGGTTTATTTAATCTTATATTCACATATCTGTTTCCAAAATCAACTACCTAAGTTTTTGCTAAACTTCCATCTAACAAGAAGCATAACAAAAAACTTCATTCTGTATCCATCTGAAAAGTCATGAAATGCCATCATGAAAAAGTAAGATAAAGTTTACAAGTCACCAAATTTTGCTCTGAAAGTATTTTTCATTTTATAAAATTACACAGAATACATATAATAAGGAGGCCACACTTACTTCTGAACTTTTTCTGACTTTATACTGTGATCTCTCATAGCTGTAAGTGTCATTTTCCAGTAACAGAGGGATAGCATTTATATCATTTTTTTCTTCATAAATCATGTGCACAAATCCTGATATAGACTCAACTGGTTCAAGTGCATATGAGATGTTTTTAAACTGCAGTATTCCCCTGAATGGTAAAATAATCAAAACAAATCTGAAATTATTCTACCGGAACTGTAATTCTAATAAGAAATGTTGGCCAAAAAACAATTTTTTTTTTACATTTAAAGTCACCTTGGTTTTTCTATTTCTCTCTTTATTCTTTGAGGTATTGTTCTAGAACTGGACAGTAATAACACAGTATATGTCTGGCTTTTTATTACAAATATTCCAATAGAAATATTTTGATTATCTTAAAGAAACCAGTTTTAGTGGCATGCATCTGTCAACTTAAAAAAATGCACAAAGAGAGAGCTGCAAGGTAAGTTTTATTTGGGAGCAAAACGAGGACTGCAGCCCGGATGACAGTATTTCAGATAGCTCTAACTGTTCCAAAGAGGCAGCAGGGAAGGAGAGTTTATCTGTGATTTTTGTGAAGACGGTGTACATGCAATTAAGCACGTAATTTTTGTAGAAAGTTTCTGCTAGTCTCATGAAGCTTCTGCTAGTTACAGGAAAAAGTCATTACCGTGAAGGATTTTATAACTTTTCTAGCTATGGGGAAATACAAAAATTGAGCTCATAAAATCAGCTCCTGAGAATATCTAACTACCTGAAGACCTGTTCTGCCCGTCTTCACAGAGCACAGAGTGCCACATTTCCGCTCTCAACCCTAAACTCCACTCCTTCAAGGGGTGCAAATTCAGCAGGAGCATACGATTTAATCCTCGTGGAGGTAGATGGCAAGTGCCAATATGTAGGCACATCTACACGCATCTATGACACATCAATATGCTTAAACAGGTTAACAGTCTACCTAGGGTGCTGATGTCCTAACCAAGACTTTAGCCATAGGCACTCTTTTCCTCAGTTCAGGTTCCTGTCTTCTCTTTGAAATCCCTATATCTCCCCTGACACTTCATGTTCTAAATCATTTATGTGGCTGAGTTAAAGGTACTATCTGCCTGAGAATGACTATGAGCAGAGCCAAAGTATCGGTCAGACTCAGGCATTCTGCATTGACAATCATTCTAGAAAACTAAGGCACCTGTAAAAGCATGAAGAATTTGAAAAAACTAGTATGGAGAAACCCAGTCAACACTACCTATACTCAAGATTGCTCAAAGCCTCAAGCCTGTTAGAATCAACATGTCGACTCCCATCTGGAACGGATACTGCCAGGGTGACTAACTTTATTTTATCAGTAATTCTGGTTCACTCCATAGGAAACTGAAATAATAAAGGTGACTGTAGAATGAGAAAAAGTACTGGAGGATAAATATTACAGTTTAGCAAGATCTCATACTGGCAAAAGGAGTATCTCTAAATAGGCTACAACCTGAGTCCTGAACAAATGTTGAGTGATACAAGAGAATTTGGAAAACCTGCAACATATCCATGATAATTGCAATCCATCTGAGGGGGGAAAAAAAAAAACACAGGAAAAAAAAATGGTTAACTTGTTTTTTAAACAGACATTCCAGATACCTCATTTGTACTTTTTAATTTCACTACCTTAGTACTTTAATACGAAGGGCCATGACCCAGTGAGTTGTGCCAGGCAGAAATAAGAACTATCCAGGTTATTTAATTTCACTGAATGTGTGAAATAACATTATAGTAATTTCATAATATTTATAATTTAAGGAAAATTCAGAATAAGAAATCTATAACAAAGAAACCTAAGTCTTACCTGAGATGAAAAAGGCCGATGATGTTGGATGTCATTTTTGTCATAAAAATAAACAACAGAAGCTGAAGATAAAAATGACCTAGGCAGAAATCACAAAAACATGATCAAGTTGTAAACAGAAAACACAGAAAAATTATTCTTCATAATACACATTTTCTTTTTAAAGGAGGGATTTAAAGTAGTGCCAATTATCTTGGCATATCCTGTTGCCCAGATACTGGTCATTTAAATAAGTTTGGGGCAGAGGGAGGTATTTTAACTACAGTGATATAATACAAAAATGCATGATAATGAACAACCCAAACTGCTAGAAATATCAAACAGTGAAATAAGACAGGTCTCAATTTTCAGCAGAGAACTTTCAAATCCTAGTCATTATTGCTCATTAATTCTAGATTTTAAACTTGAATCTCAAAATTAAAATGTAGGGTTCAGTTCAGTTCAGTTCAGTCGCTCAGTTGTGTCCGACTCTTTGCGACCCCATGAATCACAGCACGCCAGGCCTCCCTGTTCATCACCATCTCCCGGAGTTCACTCAGACTCACGTCCATCGAGTCCGTGATGCCATCCAGCCATCTCATCCTCTGTCGCCCCCTTCTCCTCCTACCCACAATCCCTTCCAGCATCAGTTACAGCATCCAACCTTGCTTCAATCACCAGTCACAACCACAACTGGGTATTGTTTTTGCTTTGGCTCCATCCCTTCTTTCTTTCTGGAGTTATTTCTCCACTGATCTCCAGTAGCATATTGGGCACCTACTGACCTGGGGAGTTTCTCCTTCAGTATCCTATCATTTTGCCTTTTCATACTGTTCATGGGTTTCTCAAGTCAAGAATACTGAAGTGGTTTGCCATTCCCTTCTCCAGTGGAGAAGACCTTCTGTCAGACCTCTCCACCATGACCCGCCCATCTTGGGTTGCCCTTCAGGCATGGCTTAGTTTCATTGAGTTAGACTAGGCTGTGGTCCATGTGATTAGATTGACTAGTTTTCTGTGGTTATGGTTTCAGCGTGTCTGCCCTCTGATGCCCTCTTGCAACACCTACCGTCTTACTTGGGTTTCTCTTACCTCGGACGTGGGGAATCTCTTCATGGCTGCTCCAGCAAAGCGCAGCCGCTGTTCCTTACCTTGGATGAGGGGTATTTCCTCACCTCCGCCCCTCATGACCTTGAACGTAGAATAGCTCCTCTAGGCCCTCCTGTGCCCACACAGCCACCGCTCCTAACCTTAACTAACCTTAACTGTGGTGTTAGAGAAGACTCTTGAGAGTCCCCTGGACTTCAAGGAGATCAAACCAGTCAATTCTAAAGGAAATCAGTCCTGAATATTCATTGGAAGGACTGATGCTGAAGCTGAAACTCCAATACTTTGGTCACCTGATGTGACGAACTGACTCATTGGAAAAGACCCTGATGCTGGGAAAGCCTGAAGGCAGGAGGACAAGGGGACGACAGAGGATGACATGGTTGGATGGCATCACTGACTTGATGGACGTGAGTTTGAGCAAGCTCCAGGAAGTGGTGATGGACAGGGAAGGCTGGCATGCTGCAGTCCATGGGGTCACAGAGTCGGACACAACTGAGCAACTGAACTGAACTGAACTGAACCTTAACTGAGTACCAAGTTCTTCTCAATAATCCTGGTCAGAAATTTCTTTCATTCTCCTCAGTAATTATACAAAAACTTGGCATCATTCCTGTCAATCATCTCAGTAACTTCCATGTCACCTCACTGTCAGATCCCCTGTGTCCATCTTCACTCCTTTTCTTTAAGAATGATTGCTTCTTTTGTTCAAAGCAAGCCCTCACGCCTGTACTATGCATCACTATGCATCTGTGCCATGTATTGAAGATACATCACTTTATTAGTACTGCAATTTCAAGCTCTCCCTCTCTACTGTTTTTATCTTAATACTATTGAAAAGTTTGCTGTCAGGTCATTATCATCCTGAATAACTGTCCCTCAGCCCTGTGTCTTCCTCTCACTGCTGCTGCTAAATCACTTCAGTCGTGTCCGACTCTGTGTGACCCCATAAACGGCAGCCCATCAGGCTTTCCCGTCCCTGGGATTCTCCAGGCAACAACACTGGAGTGGGTTGCCATTTCCTTCTCCAATGCATGAAAGTGAAAAGGGAAGGTGAAGTTGCTTGGTTGTGTCCGACTCTTCGAGACCCCATGGACTGCAATCTATCAGGCTCCTCCATCCATGGGATTTTCCAGGCAAGAGTACTAGAGGGGGGTGCCATTGCCTTCTCCACTCGCTATTCCCTACATATTTTCAATTCTCAATAGATTTTATCAAAAGTGTAGTCTACACACAGTTTCTTCACTTTGTCAATTGTTACTCACCCTTAACTGCTCTAGAAAAGATCCACAACCACCAGAATGTCAAATCCAAAAGACAACTTTAAAGTAATCATTGCACTGGACTTCTGGTATCATTTTTAAAACAGTGGCCACTTGGTCTATTCACTTAATTTACATCACACATCACTCCTGCTCCTCTTCCTAACTCCTTGACTGTTCTAGCTTGATCTCTTTTGGCAGAACCAAAAAGAGAAACACTGGTCTTTCCCAAGATTCCATCTTTAGCCACCTGTATATTTGTAAGAACTCTGTAAGTTCACATTTTTTTAAATTACTGCTAAATCTATATTGCCAATCTCTCCTTAGAGATTCAAATTCCTATATTTGTATACCTAATGGGAAAAAAAAAAAAGCCACTTGAATATTTTACAAGCAATGCAAACCAAACTCACCCTTCAGATAAATATCTCCTTCATTAATACCCCTCATTTTATTACACTTTTTGCTTTTGCTAAGTCGCTTCAGTCGTGTCCAACTCCCACCAATTTTCTTAAGCGACAACTAAATTATCCAAAATTCCTCCCTGTTTCCCAATCATCCTACCAAATCTGTCCTCAGGATCTACTCAATTTTTCTTTCCAGTGCAATGATCATTCTTCAAGCTACTATCATCATGCACTTAAACTATTATATAATTATATAATTAGACATTCCAATTCCATTTTTACTCCCTCAAAAACAGCCTATGAGACTCAATGGACCTATATAAGTACGTGCTTAAAAATATTTATGGCTTCTAATATCCTTACCATGGCATTATAGATCTTCTACAATCTGGCTCCTGCCCACTTTTCCAAAATCTTTTACTTTTATCCTCAAAAAAATATGTCATTCAATCATTCTCACACTGAATTTCTGCACACCACAAAATCTACTCTGTATCAACCTACAGATGATTTCCTCAAAACAGAATACCCCCAAAAACTACCCCACTTCTTTTAGAACTAAGTATCTTTCCTCAAGTCATCTCTTTGCAAAAAGCCTTCCCTGATTTCCAAAGAATACTATCTACACATTTATCACAATATTGCATTATAAAATAATTCTCCACTTACATCTTTATTCCAAATTATTTAATTAAGACTACTTGTTTCATTGCCTTTTGTACCCCAAAACTGACATACAATAGATATCAAATGTATACACATATCTAATAAACATTTGAATTAAAATGATTCTATGCATAATTATTTTTTAAAATGAATACACCAAAAAATTAAAATTTTAAAAGATAAAATAATTACTTACTGCTTTGTGAGATGGACAAAATATGGATTTCCTCCTATTGTAATGACATAAGCCACCTGTACATGAGCATCCAAAAAAAATCAATAATAACACAAAAATTATGCTAAATAATGTTTTTTCTAAGTTATCCTTTTGAGATTGACAAAATTAATAATAATACATAACTATTATATGTGCTTCCATTGCCTTGTGGATATTCAAATCTTCAGAATTCTGAATTGAGGACTAGGTGATAGCATCCCCACATGCTTGCTATTCACCATCACTCACACATCTGAGGAATAAGCTTGCTGACAATCATCTCTAGTCTAAGACACACACCACCAACTCACCATGCCCAAGGTCAATGCCAAGATGCCCACCTCACTTGAGAGAAGCCATTTCTTGCTCACTCCAGCCTTCCCAGAAAGTAAATCTTCCTGTTCATTGGAAGAGACACTTCTAAAAGACAGAACTACAAGAAATGAACTACACCTGTGGCAAGATAACACAATAAGCATCACTGCACTTTGCTTATCGAATGCAAGCACTGGAAGAGAATGTAGGAGAGAGCAGAGGAAGATCACAGACATGTCTATTTATTAAATAAATATGATGAAAATAAAGGGGAAAAACAACAAAATTAGGATGCAATTAAGAAGAAATCTACAAAACTGACAGGAAGAAAAAATTCCAAAAAGACATCATCCAGATCTTCTACAAACTTTCATACACAAATCCAACTGTTTGGGTTCAATTGTTTTCTCCCTCCATCCAAATTTACATGTGAATTCCTAACTTTAGAATGTGCCCTTATTCAGAGACAAGGCGTTTACAGAGGTAATCAAGTTAAGGAGAGGCCATTAGTGCGGCCCTAATCCAATGTAAGTGGTATGCTTATAAAAAAAGGAAATTTAGACACACCTACACAACGGGAGAATCTTTAGTCTCTATAAGCTAATGGCAGAGGCTGGGAACAGATCTGTCCCTCACAGTACTCAAAAAAAACCAATGCTGCCAACATCTTGATCTTGGACTTTTAGCCTCCAAAACTATGAGACAATAAGTTTCTGTCACTTAAGTTTCTGTCACTTAAGGTTGTTTGTGTTTCTTTGTTATAGGGGCCTTAGCAAACAAATGCACCAACTTTCCCTTAAAAAAAAAAAATGATAACAAATGCTAAAGAACAGGATCAAATTTAAAATAAATAAATAAAAAATAGAGAATAACAACAAGCCCACAAGTAATACCTATTAAATAACTGACTAAAATGAGAACATGGAGAATTTCAATAGAAGTGTAGGATCTGTAATGAAGAAACAAATTAAAATTGTACAGCAGAAAAAAACAGTATCTGTTATCAAAAATTCAATGAAAGGGTATAAAAGAAGATTAGACTTAGCAGGGGTTAAGATTGGTGACAGGAATACAGGTCAGTGGCAAATATCCATGTTGAAACACAGAGAGAAAAATGCAAAGAAGACAACAAGAGAAATGTGACCAATTAAAAATGTCTAACACTTATGTACTTCCCTCGTGGCTCAGACTGTAAAGCGTCTGCCTACTATGAGGGAGACCTGGGTTCGATCCCTGGGTCAGGAAGACCCCCTGGAGAAGAAAACAGCAACCTACTCCAATACTCTTGCCTGGAAAATCCCATGGATGGAGGAGCCTGGTAGGCTACAGTCCATAGGGTCACAAAGAGTCAGACATGGCTGAGCGACTTCAATTCACTTCACTTCACTCCAACGCTCATGCAATTATAATCCAAAAAATAAGGAGAAAGGTAAGACTAAGAAATAACATTTGGAAAATTCACGGTTGACACTTTCAAAGCTTATGAAAGAAAACATCTCACAGTGTCAAATTATTATATAATTCCAAAGCAGTATGAACATAAAGAAAGCAAACCTGGGCGTGTCAGACTCAAAGACTCAAAACAAAAGAAAAAGAGAAAACACTCAAAATCAATAAGAGAAAAATGACACATTATATTCAGAACAATTCTTAATAAATTATGTAACTGACAAAAGGCAATGGAATGACCTCTTCAAAGTGTTGAAAGAAAAGTATGAGTACCAGTACTAACCTATATTAAAACTTGTAATAAAGCTACATTAATTAAGGCAGTGGAATATAGGACAATAGGCATAACAGTCCAACAGCCCAGATGATAAAGGGATCAAGGCAACAAGTTGATATAATAATTGTAAATATATATGCACCCAACATAGGGGTACCTAAATACATAAAGCAAATATTAACAAACAAAAAAGGAGGAATTGAGAGTAACTCAACAACAGTAAGGTTTTTAACCCTTCGCTTACATCAATGGACAGATAATTAATAGAGACAGAAAATTAAAATTAATAAGGAAACACCGGCCTTAAATGACACACTATCAAATGAACTTGAGAGATTCTTACAGAAAATTCCATCCAAAAGAAGAATACACTCTTTTCAAGGGCACTAGAAGCATTTCCAGAATAGACCACATACTATGCCAAAAACAAGTCTCAGTAAATTTGAGAAAACTGAAATCAAATCACTCATTTTTTCAGGCCACAGAGTTCTGAGACTAGAAATCAGAACAAGAAAAAAAAAAAAACTGCAAAAAAACACTAGCATGTGGAATCTGAACAATATGCTACTAAACAACTGATGTATTACTGCAGAAATCAAATAGCAAATCAAAAAATACCTGAAGACAAATAAAAATGGAAACAAACTAATCCAAAATATATGGGATGTGGCAAAAGCTGTTCTGCTGCTGCTGCTGCTAAGTCACTTCAGTCGTGTCCGACTCTGTGCGACACCTAAGAGGGACATTTTTAGTAATACGTCTTATCTCAGGAAACAAGAAAAATCTCAAATAAATAATCTAACCTTACACCAAAGGAACTATATAAAAAGAAGAACAAACAACACTCAAAGTTAGTAGACGGGAAGACATCAAAAAGATCAGAATAGAAATAAATGACATAGAAATTTTAAAATAAATCAATGAAACTAAGAGCTAGTTCTTCGAAAAGATAAATAAAAATCACAAAACTTTTAGTAAGACTCATTAAGAAAAATAAGAGCCAAAATAAAATCAGAAATAAAAAAGAAGTTCTAACAAACACCCCAGAGCTACAAAAAATCATGAGAGTACTGAGAACAATTATACACCAGTAAAATGGACAATTCAGAAGAAATGGATAAATTACTAGAAATGTACAATCTCTCAAGACTAAATCAATAAGAAATACAAAATATGAATAGACTGTAATGAACTGAATCAGTAATTTAAATAAACTCCAAACAAACAAAAGTCCAGAACCAGATGGCTTTATAGGTGAAGCCTACAAAACATTAAAAGACGAGTTAACACCTATCCTTCTCAAAGCACTCCCAAATATTAAAGAGAAAGGAACACGCTCTATTTTATTCAATGAAGTATCAACCTGATACCAAAACCAGACAAAGACACCACAAAAAAGAAAACAATAGAACAATATCACTGATGAACATAGATGCAAAAATCCTCAACAAAATATTAGCAAAACAAATTAAACAATATATTTTAAAAATCCATACACCAAGATCAAGTGGAATTGATTCCAAAGGTGCAAGGATATTTCAATATCTGTAAGTCAAATATCGTGATATATCATAATAACAAATTCAACAGTATAAAAATTGTGAAATGCAGAAAAATCTTTTGATAAAACCCAATATCACTATGACACCTCAACATAATAAAGTCCATGTCTGACATGCCCATAGCTAATATACTCAATCATGAAAATCTGAAAGCTTTTCCTCTATGATCAGGAACAAAACAAGGATCCTCACTTTCATTACTTTTATTTGACACAGTACTAGAAGTCCTAGTGAAATTAATCAGACAAAAAATAAGTAAAAGGAAATAAAAATGGCAAAAGTACAACTGTCACTGTTGCATGTAACATGATATTATATATAGAATATCCTAAAGAAGCTACCAAAAAACTATGAGAAGTAATAAATGAATTCAGCAAAGTTGCAAGAAAAAAAAACTAATATACAGAAATCTGTTGCATTTCTATACAGTAACAAACTATCAGAAATAAAAATTAAGAAAACAATCCAATTTACAACTGCATCAAAAAGAATAAAATACTGACTGAGAAATAAATCTAACCAAGCTGGTAAAAAACCTCTACTCAGAAAACGATAAGACACTGATGAGAGAAACTAAAGATGATATAAACAGATGGAAAGATGATATAAAAAGATGGGAAGAAACTGTGTACATAGATTATAGGAATTAATATTGTTAAAATGACCATATTACCCAAAGCAATCTACAGATTTAATGCAATCCCTTATCAAAATACCAATGGCATTTTTCACAGAACTAAGATAAATAATTCTAAAATGTTTATGGAACCACAAAAGACCTGAATAGCCAACAATCTTGAGAAAGAAAAACAAGACAGCTGATACCACACTCCCTGATTTCAAACTATACTACACAACTACAGTAACCAAAACAGTATGTTACTAGCACAGATACAGACACAGAGATCAAAAAACAAAACAGCGAACCTAGTAATAAACCCACACGTACATGGTCAAGTAATGTATGACAAAGGAGGCAGGAATATACAATAGGCAGAAGACAGCCTCTTCAATAAATTGTGGGAAAACTGGACAACCACATGGAAAAGAATCAAACTTATTTAGACAAAAGAATCAAATTTATTTATACAAAAATAAATTGAAAAATCAATTAAAGACTTAAATGTAAGACCTACAGCTATAAAACTCCCAGAAGAAAACAGAGGCAGTATGCTCATTGACAGTGGTCTTAGCAATATTTTTTTAAACATCTCCTCAGGAAACCAGGGGGGAACAAAATGAACAAACAGGGCTATATCAAACTAAAAAGCTTTTCACAGTGCAGAAAACTACTACTAACAAAATGAAAAAGCCTACTGAACAGGAGAAAATATTCACAAAAAATATATATGATAAAGGACCAAGATTCAAAGTAGACAAACAACTCAACATCTGAAAAGCAAGCAACACATTTAAAAAACAGGCAGAATATATGAATAGATATTTCTTCAAAGAAGACATACAGATGGCCAACAGGCACATGAAAAAATCCTCAACATTACTAATCATCAGGAAATGCTAATCAAAACCATGAGATATCACCTCACACTTATGATAAAAAAGACAAGAGATAACAGGGTGAGCGGATGTGGAGAAAAGAGAACCCTCATACAATGTCGGCTGGAAGGTAAACTGGTGCAGCCACTGTGTAAAATGCTACAAAGGGTCCTCGAAAAATTAGAGACAGAACTACCATAGCGTCTAGAAATTTCACCTCTGAGTTTTTTCCTGAAGAAAATAAAAACTCTAATTCAAAAAGATACATGCACCCCATGTTCACTGCAATTATTTACAATAGCCAAGATATGGAAGTGCCCATCAGTAGATGAATAGATGAAGATACGGTTTTACACACAAAATAGCATTACTCAAAAAGTGAAAACTTGCCATTTACAACACGGATGGATGACAACACAGTACTAAGCTCTTATATGTGGAATATAAAAAACAAATGAACCAACTGATGCTAAAGCTGAAACTCCAGTACTTTGGCCACCTCATGCGAAGAGTTGACTCATTGGAAAAGACTCTGATGCTGGGAGGGATTGGGGGCAGGAGGAGAAGGGGATGACGGAGGATGAGATGGCTGGATGGCATCACGGACTCGATGGACGTGAGTCTGAGTGAACTCCGAGAGATGGTGATGAATAGGGAGGCCTGGCGTGCTGCGATTCATGGGGTCGCAAAAAGTCGGACACGACTGAGCGACTGAACTGAACTGAACTGAAGCTGAAAGACCCACAGATACAGGTAGCTGCCGTAGGGAAGAGGGTTAGGGGGATGAATGAATAGGTGAGGGAGATAAAAAGATACAAACTTTCAGTTACAAAATAAGTGAATTATAAGGATGAAATGTACAGTCTGGGGAATATTGCTCAATAATATTGTAATGACTTTTTACAGTGATAGATGATAACGAGGTTTATCAGGGTGATCATTTTGTAATGTACAGAAACACTGGATCACTATGTTTTGCACCTGGAACTAACATAATGTTGCAGATAATTATTCTTCAATTTTTAAAATTAACTATAAAATTAAATCTTTATAGACAGGAACTGGGGGGGGGGGGGGCGGGGAGGGAATTATCATTTGGCCAAAATCTCAAATTGTGCAACTACCATTCGAGATAATTTTTATCTCCATGTACAATCAGAAAATCAGCCAGTTAAAAACAGCCACACTCAAATAACTAGCTTCTGAAAGTTTGTAATCAATGACAACCCCAAGTTTCTAAAAGTCAGTGAATTAGTGACAGCCACAGCTTCTAGACAGAATCCTCATCTGTCCACTGATGAGGATTCTGAAAGTGAGAAGACCAACAAGCAGTCTACCTCAACCAACTACGGCAACACAACTGAAAGCCTGTCTATACCTAAACACTCTCCTTTCTGAAAGCCCATGGGTCCCTGAACACTAGGCTTCCCAAAACCTTATATAAGATTAGCTGGCTTTCTTCAAAAAGACTGGATTTACAACTGGCCCTTACAAGCAAATTATAAGGTCATCATTTGTCTTGAGTAACATACCAAGTTCAGTTTATAGTTTGTTCACAAGTTCACAATCTTTTCAACAGTTCAGCTCTTTTATGATTAGTTATGAGTTTGGACTTCTGACAGTTTCACTGACACAGCTGCAAGATTTTCAATTCAATATTTTCAATTCTTCAAATGTTTTTAAACTATTATCTACATTTTTATTTGCAGATATTTAAATCCCAAAATGCCAAAACACAAGTGTAAATCTTGTAATGAATATTTTGAACAGTAGAAATTTCTCAACTGAAGAAAAGTTCCTTTTTGAAGTTCTTTGTGTGGTTTGCAATTGTTCACTAAACATGGTGAAAAGTTCACTAAACTTGGTGGAAAGTCAAATATAAACCTGCATATACTAATGGCTAAGCAAAAGAAATAAATGATTTCCTCATACAATACCAAAGAAGGTGATATAACAAATTTGGGGATTAAGAAAAATTCAGAGGAAGAATATATAGGAAATTGTAGCAGGCACCATGATAGTTTTTCACACTGTGTATCATCAGTCTTTCTGCCCAAATGACTAAAGGCGCAACTACCATAAGTATTTATTTCAAAATTGTAAGCAAATTTTCAAGTGCCAGGTTAAAATCCACTGCAACAATTAAAGAATGAAACAGCTCCCTTTGCAATTACAGAAACATGAAAGATGGACATGTCGTTGGAGCACAGCCATAGGTGCAAGTAATCACTACACAGAAAAGAAAACGTTCCCTTTGTTTTTGCATAGTATTTTTCTAGTGAAACAAAAAAGAGCCTGCTCCCAAGGTTTCTCAAGTAAAATCCCTTCCAGATGAGACTTAGACAACAGGAAACTTTTGCAGATTCTCTTACTGAGTTGAATTAATAAGTAAAATACATGGCTTTGGGTGGAGAGAATAGTGATGACATATTTAAGATCATTTAACAATCAAAGTGGAACAATTATGGTTCAGGCATCCCAAATGGAGTCAGGTGTCCACCAGTGGATGGGCTTTCAGACAAATTCTTGCATCACTGAGAACTGGAATTTTCTGAACTGTATCAAACTCAAGGATACCACCAAACATTTTTGAAACCGTATCTGCTAGCAGCTGCTGGATGCAACCCTGTAGTTTCATAGGCCCCCTCTCTTTTCCCCAGCTATGTAATCATTTCAAACTCTAACCCCAATTCTTGCTTAATGGACACCCTTACTTCTTGCCAGCTCCAATCCTAATTCTTAACAGTTTATGGAACCTAGTAGCTTTCTTCCATTTTGTAGTCTGGTGGAACATATTTCAAGTGCTTCTTGGATCTGTGTCTCCCAGGCTGCAATCCTAACAAACCCCAAATAAATGCTTTTTTTTTTTGCCTCAACACTTCTCATCAAAATGTTCCTCCTTGTGAACCTGGTCTGAGCACTCAGCTCCGCCTCCAAAAACTGAATTACTGCCCAACATCAGCAGCTATGGTCTTGATATTAAAAGCAATTTCACACAATTTAAGAAATACAAATATTATTTCCCAATTACATTATTTTCTGGATCTTCGATTGCCTCAGACGTTGAAATCTTTTCAGGAATTGTGGTCTGCACAAACTTTTTATGAAAATCTAAAAGAAAAACAAGCAAAGTTATTCTGATACTTGTTATCTTACATTTTTCATTTCTAACTCCAATTCTTCCTGTGTTTTTCTACATTACCAACTTTTTTGTGTGTAATATATGCACCTGCTTGCCCTTTCTGCTGTCTTTTGGTCCTTCTTACACGTACATTTCTTAACCCTTTATAATCTTAAGGTTTCATTCTCTCTCTTTTCCTATTTGCAGGCAGGCAGTTTGACTAAGTAACAGTAACAAATTACACTGAAGTAAGAGATAAGGAAATTTAAAAAGTGGAATGCATCAAGAAACTGGGACCATTTGCAAGGGAAAAAAAGATACAGAATACTGAAGACAAAGGTGATCTGCGATTTTCCAAGGAGAAGGTGGAGGACTGCAGTTACCAAGGAGGAATTCATTGATAAACGCCTTCTTCCCGGCAGTGCAATTATTTCTAGAAGAGCAGAATTCTGAATGTCAAAAAGACCACATCTTCCATTTTTGTCCATGTTACAGACAAGGAAATCACCCAGAGAAGTGAAAAGATTTTCTGCGCTGACACTGCCTCTGCTCCTTGGCTGCAGACCTCGAGCCCAAGGGTCAGACGCGGGTGGGAGGGAGGTCTGGGGCCCGACTCTGGACCGAAAAGGACAGCCCTCCGACCGGAGAAGACACGGTTCTGGACTTACTGGGGCCTCCGTGCAGTCCCCTGAGAACGGTGAGAAGGACCAGAAGAAGGAACATGGCTCCGCTGACCTGGAGCCACACTGGCCCAGCAGTGACGGTTGAGGCGTTGCGGGGAACGCGGGCCCAGCGCGGGTGGGAGACGCCGGCAGCGCGAGGAAGAGGCCGGGGGCGGCTGCGGGCTGCCTCCGGGAGGGCCGGTGGGCGCGCCTCGCGTGCGGCTGGTGGGCACCTGCAGCTGAGAGCATCCGGTTTCTCGTGAAGGAAGGCAAAGCTGCGCAAGTTACAGTTCTCAGATGAGGCTGGTTGGTGGTGCCTGGTCTTGGTTGTATCTTCGACTTAGATTGATGGTTTTTGAAGTAGTTTCCAATTACAGGGAGGAGAAGGTGCAAAGGTACTGTATCATAATGCCATTTGCTATGGCTGTTCCTTACATTACCTGCTGCTGCATCCCTTGTCATGTCCGACTCTGTGCGACCCCATAGACGGCAGCCCACCAGGCTCCGCCCTCCCTGGGATTCTCCAGGCAAGAACACTGGAGTGGGTTGCCATTTCCTTCTCCAATGCAGGAAAGTGAAAAGTGAAAGTGAAGTCGCTCAGTCGTGTCCGACTCTTCAGCGACCCCATGGACTGCAGCCTACCAGGCTCCTCCGTCCATGGGATTTTTCAGACAAGAGTTCTGGAGTGGGTTGCCATTGCCTTCTCTGTTACATTACCTGGTGACTAATAAATATCAGATAATCTCAGATATGCAGATGTGACCACCCTTATGGAAGAAAGTGAAGAACTAAAGAGCCTCCTGATGAAAGTGAAAGCCTCTTGATGAGAGTGAAAATTTTCGTTGGCTTACAGCTCAATAGTCAGAAAACTAAGATCCTGGCATCCGGTCCCATCACTTCATGGCAAATAGATGGGGAAATAGTGGAAATAGTGGCTGACTTTATTTTGGGGGGCTCCAAAATCACTGCAGATGGTGATTGCAGCCATGAAATTAAAAGACGCTTACTTCTTGGAAGGAAAGTTACGACCAACCTAGACAGCATATTAAAAAGCAGAGATATTACTTTGTCGACAGAGATCCATCTAGTCAAGGCTACGATTTTTCCAGTAGTCATGTATGGATGTGAGAGTTGGACTATAAAGAAAGCTGGTGCTGAAGAATTGATGCTTTTGAACTGTGGTGTTGAAGACTCTTGAGAGTCCCTTGGACTGCAAGGAGTTCCAACCAGTCCATCCTAAAGGAAATCAGTCCTAGGTGTTCATTGGAGAGACTGATGTTGAAGCTAAAACTCCAATACTTTGGCCACCTAATGTGAAGAGCCAACTCATTTGAAAAGACCCTGATGTTGGGAAAGATTGAAGGCAGGAGGAGAAAGGGACGACAGAGGATGCAATGGCTGGATGGCATCACCAACTCGATGGATATGAGTTTGGGTACTCCGGGAGCTGGTGATGGTCAGGGAGGCCTGGTGTGCTGCGGTTCATGGGGTCACAGTCAAACACAACTGAGTGACTGAACTGAACTGAATAAATATCAGCACGCTTTTTAAATGCTCAGTTCAGTCCCGCAGGCGAGTCAGACTCTTTGCGACCCCATGGACTGCAGCACACCAGGCCTCCCTGTCCATCGCCAACTCCCCGAGTTTAATCAAACTGATGTCCATCGAGTCGGTGATGCCATCTAACCATCTCATCCTGTCGTCCCCTTCTCCTCCTGCTTTCAATCTTTCCCAGCATCAGGGTCTTTCTAATGAGTCGGCTCTTCGCATCAGGTGGCCAAAGTACCAGAGCATCAGCTTCAGCATCAGTCCTTCCAATGAATATTCAGGATTGATCTCCTATTTTCTTTTTGTTTTGTTTTATATTTTTTTTTATTTTTTAATATAAATTTATTTTAATTGAAGGTTAATTACTTTACAATAATGTTGATGGACTGGTTGGATCTCCTTGCAGTCCAAGGGAGTCTCAAGAGTCTTCTCCAATACCACAGTTCAAAAGCATCAGTTCTTTGGTGCTCAGCTTTCTTTATGGTCCAACTCTCACATCCATTCATGACTACTGGAAAAACCATAGCTTTGACCAGATGGACCTTTGTTGGCAAAGTAATGTCTCTGCTTTTTTAATAAGCTGTCTAGGTTGGTCATAGCTTTTCTTCCAAGGAGCAAGCGTCCTTTAATTTCATGACTGCAGTCAACATCTGCAGTGATTTTGGAGCCCCCCCCCAAAATTAAATCTGTCACTGTTTCCATTGTTTCCCCATCTCTTTGCCATGAAGTGACTGGACCAGATGCCATGATCTTAGTTTTCTGAATGTTGAGTTTTAAGCCAGCTTTTTCACTCTTCTCTTCCACTTTCACCAAGAGGCTTTTCAAATGCTCAAGTTGAGAGCGAGCAAAAGTTTCCTCCTAGTAACAATACTTACCCATCAGCAGGCAAATGTATTTGCAAACACTGTGACTGGTAAATCTCGTGGTCGGATAGCCATTGTGGGTACGTGTGTGTGCTCAGTCTCAATCCTACAGGACTCTTCGTAACCCCATGGACTGTAGCCGGCCAGGCTCCTCTGTCCATGGAAATTTTCCAGGCAAGAATACTGCAGTGGATTGCCTTCTACTAGACAGCTATCAAAGGCAGAAGTCTCCTCCCCTCCACCCATACAATCTTTGTTCAAATACTTTTCAAAAAATCTTTAATATCACAAGTTATTATTGCCACACTGTGTAATCCTGTAGCCCCTAGTTTTTACTTCGTTAGCCCCTTTTACAGTACATCCTGCCTCTATTAGGAGCAAGAAGAGTTTGATCTCTTGAGGTCCATAGCCATCCTTCCTTTCACAGATCCTCACCCACATCCTCACCCACATCATACTAAATACACTAAAATATAGGCATACTCAATATTGACTATACATTTCCTTAAACAAATGTCAAAATCATGTTTATAAATTCACTTTGAAATTGCTTGGTTGTCCTGAAAAACAAAGAGAAGTTATTAGCAGAATATAACATTATTGAGGTCCTTTAATGGACTGGAACCTGGTGGTCTGGAGTAGACCAATAAGAAAGTAAAGGAGAGAGAAAGAGGCTGATATTCCTTGGTTTACACAGAAAGCCAATAAAGCCCCTGTCACAGGGCTTGCTCTGTTCATGGAGGCCTCAGGTGCTATCTTGATGGGGTGAAGTGCAGAGTGCCTTCTCGAGAGGGTCTTAGAAGCCCGGGCAGGAAAGTGAACTCAGAGAGCCTCTGCGCTCCAGGCAATCAGCCTGAAAAAGAGAGAAAGGGAGAGAGAGAGAGAAAGAAAGACACAGGGACCAAAACTCTGACGGAGCAAAGGTGTTTTAATCAACATGGTGTGGGCATATATACTATAGTTATTCTCAGCAAAGATAAAGATTAAAATTCCAGACTTACAAAACATAGGTGATCCATATTAAAGGGAGAGAGAGTTGTAATCACTTTTACTGTATGGTTCACAAGAAGGAAGAGGGTACTTATCACCGTCTAGAAAAACTAACGAAGGAAATGCCTGGATTCCTCAGCCCCCAGGAGAGGCTTGCCTCCCAAATCCTGAATATTCAGGAATTAATAAGGAACAGAGAATTCCTGACAGATCCAAAACAGCACACAGGAAGCCTCCTGTTAAATGCTTCCTGACATAGCACTAACAATTCTTTAAAATAACCAAGTGACAAGAAATAAAATCACAAGTGTTAGTATAAATAGTAGCATAGACACTTACTGCTCCAATTGACAAACTCTCCCAGGAAAGAACAAGAAAGGATTAAAAAAAAAATAAATAGAAAAGACAAGACTAAAATTAAGAGATAAGGAGTAGAGAAGTGTTAATAATAGTATTTTCCAGGAGGAGAAAAATTAAAATAATTAGAAGGAAATACTTAAAGGGATAATGGGAAAACTCTCTCAATTTGAAAAATAAAGAGAATGGCTTTAGAAAGGGCCCAAGTATTAAAAAGTTAAGAGAAAAGTGAAAGACAAGGAGAGGACATTTGCAAAGTTTAATACCAACAAGGAATTACTATCTAGGATATCCAACATACCTGAGCACTCCCCCTACACACACACAGAGAGAGAGACAAAGGTATGGGAGGAGACAGAAGGAGACAAAAAATCCAGTAGCAATATAGGAAAACATTATACTTTTTTTTCATAAAGCATGATAAGTAAATGCCTAAAAGGATATAAAGAGATCTTTAGTCTAAATAGTAATCACAAATGAGCAAATTAAAAGAACAATGATATATCACTTTCTATCCAGTAAATTAGCAAAAATTAGGGTGGTGAATTGGAGAAGGCAATGGCACCCCACTCCAGTACTCTTGCCTGGAAAATCCCATGGATGGAGGAGCCTGGTAGGCTGCAGTCCATGGGGTTGCTTAGAGCAGGACACGACTGAGCGACTTCACTTTCAGGCATTGGAGAAGGCAATGGCAACCCGCTCCAGTGTTCTTGCCTGGAGAATCCCAGGGATGGGGAGCCTGGTGGGCTGCTGTCTATGGGGTCACACAGAGTCGGACATGACTGAAGCAACTTAGCAGCTTAGCAGCACGATGGTGAATAGCATGAAGTGCAGGTAAGAATGAAGAGAAATGTAAGACTTGGTTTGTAGGCATGTAAGCAGTAATAACCACTCCAGAGAACAATCTGGCAGTTTTCCAAGAATTTTTTTTTTTTTTTATATTCTGTGATTTACCAAGTCCACCCCTGGGGATGACTTCTGGTAAAGATTACACTAATGTGTAGTCTGATTCTTCACACAGAAAACAATTATAAATGCCTGGCAAAATACCTTTAAAAACCCAAGTGAAGTTGCTCAGTCGTGTCTGACTCTTTGCAACCCCATGGACTGTAGCCTACCACACTTCTCTGTCCATTGGATTTTCCAGGCAAGAGTACTGGAGTGGGTTGCCATTTCCTTCCCCAGAGGATCTTCTCAACCCAGGGATCAAACCTGGGTCTGCAGCATTGTAGGCAGACGCTTTACCATCTGAGCCACCAGGGAAGTCACAAAAAAACCCAAAGGACCTGGAAAATGACCAAAGGCAGATACAAACTTGAATAGAGTTTACTCTTGGAAGATTACCTTTACATCTAGTAAGAACTAAGAGTTTGTGTGGCTTTCTTGCCTGGTCATGTTCCACAACTACAACAGCTCACGCAGGGAAAAACCGCATGCAGCCTCAACGGGAGCGATCACACAGCACACGAGAAAATATTAATCTGAAGCAGAAGATGCTGGTTATGGATTCCATCTTCTTAAATTTAAGACTTGTTTTCTGACCTGTTTGGGGAATGTCCTATATGTAATCAGAATGTGCATTCTTCTGCTTTGGGTGAAAAGTTCTGTACATGCCTGTTGGGTCCACATTGTCTGTAGTGCTGTTCAAGTCTGCTGTTTATTGATTTTCTGTGTGTTTTACCTATTATTTAAAATGGGTACTGAAATCTCCTACTATTATTGCATTGCTGTCAATTTCTTCTTTCAGATTTGTCAATCCTTGTTTTATACACTAAGGTGCTCTGATTTGGGGTGCAGGTATATTTACCATTGTTGTATCTTTCTGTTGAGTTTACCCTTTTATCATTGTGTCATGATCTTTTTTTTTTCTTTGGCTCTAGAGGCAGTTTTCGATGTGAAGTCTGCTTCATCTGATTTAAATATAACCACTCCTTTCTTTTGGTTATCATTTGTGGGAAATATCTTTTTCTTCCTCTTGCTTTCAGCCTATGTATACCTTCAATCTAAAGTGAGTTTCCTATAGATATTTTTTTTTCTTTGGCTCTAGAGGCAGTTTTCGATGTGAAGTCTGCTTCATCTGATTTAAATATAACCACTCCTTTCTTTTGGTTATCATTTGTGGGAAATATCTTTTTCTTCCTCTTGCTTTCAGCCTATGTATACCTTCAATCTAAAGTGAGTTTCCTATAGATAGCATACAGTGGGAGTTTGTTTTCATTTTTAATCATTCAGCCACTCTCTTTTTATTGAGAAGTTTAACCCACTTTCATGTAAAGTAATTATTGATAGGGAAGGATTTATTATTGTCATTTTATTAACAGTTTTGTATTTGTTTTGTAGTTCTTTTGTCACTCTCTTCTCTCTTATAGCAAACTGAGAAGCTCTTCACAGCAAAGGATACCGTTAACAAATGAAAAAGCAACCTACGGAATGGGAAAAATACTTGCAAATCATATATCTGAGAAGGGGTTAATAACCAAAGTATATTTGGAATTCATGTAACTCAATAGCAAAAAAAATCACAAATATTCCACTTACAAAATGGGCAAAATGACCTGAATAGACATTTTTCTGAAGAAGACATATAATTACCAACAGATACATAAAAAAGTGTTGAACATCACTAATTATCAGGGAAATACGAATAAAAACCACAACAAGATAAAGTCTTACAACTTTTAGAATGGATATTACCCAAAAGATGAACAGGACAAGTATTATCAAGTGTGTGTGTGGAGAAATTGGAACTGCGGTATGCTGTGGAAGAGAGAATATAAACTGGTATAGCTATTAGGGAAAGCAGTATGGCAGTTCCTCAAAAATTACAAATAGAATACCATATGATCCAGCAGTCTTACCTCTGGGCATATATCAGGAGTAAATGAAGTCAGTATCTCAAAGAAATATATGCATACCTATGTTCCTTGCAGCATAATTCACAATAGCCAAGATATGGAAATAATCTGTGTCCATAACAGACAAATGGATTAAATAAAACAGGATATATTTATTCAGCTGTGAAAAAGAAGGAAATCTCACCCTACTCACTCCTGCCCTTTCTCAATCCTGCCATTTGTGACAACATGGATAAACACAAAGGACATTTGCTAAGTTAGTTAAGACACAGAAAGATAAATACTGTATAATCTCATTTATATATGAGATTTCAAAAAGAATGTTAACAAGCTTTACTTGACATTTACATATTTGACAACTAGTGCACATGGAACATTCACCACAATAGACCACAGAGTGGATCATAGCAAAACAATAGCTTCAGAGTATGAGAATTACACAACTATGTTCTCTGACTATGACTAAATTAAGAAAAGATGAAACTGAAAATATCCAAATATTTAGAAATGAAACAACATACTTCTAAGAAATCCATAATTCTGACATCAAACACATCAGAACTTGTGAGATGTAGCTAAAGATATTCATAGAGCAAATACATATCTTTAAATGAATTAGAAAAGATTTAAAAACAATGAGCTAAACTTTCATCTCAAGAATTTAGGAAATGAGCAAATTTTAAGACATAAACCAATGAAACAGAAAACAAAGATGCATATAGTATCACGACAGTTAGGAATGAAAGAAGGGACATAACTTTAGCTCCTATAGACACTGTAAAGGATATTATGAACAACTTTATGTCAAAAGACTGACCATTAAATGAAATGGGTAGGTTGCTTTAAAATTACCACTTCTGAAAAAAAATCACAATAAATGGAAAGTCTAAACAGTTCTCTGTTAAAGATATTGAATCCATAATTGAAAATCTTCCCACAAAGAAAGTTCCAGTTTCATTGACGAATTTTTCCAAATATTTATTGAAACACTGAACAATTTAATACATAGTTTCAGAAAAAGGAAAATGAGAGATATTTTTCCTAACTCAATTTATTAATCTTCATATCAAACTCTGATAAGGTATTAATCTTTGCTCCTGAGACCAAAGCCCAAGCTCTCTGGGTCCTTCTGTCTTCTGGGATTCATCCTGTGGGTGACTCAACCAAGGGGCACAAGAAAGGTGGCAAGCTGAATGTGAGGCCTGAGCAAGCGCAGCTGCCCTTAGCCCTGGTTCTGCAGTTGTGGGGAGGGAGAGGAGGCAAATAGCTGTATTAACTGAGATCTGCATGCAGTCAGCCAAGTCCAGTGAGAAGGACCAGGAGGAGGAACACAGTCCACACACAGATCGTTCCCTGAGTAACAGCAGTTGATGCAGATCCCCAGCCGCTCGGGGCCTAGGCAATAAACCCAAGTGGGTGGTGGGAAGAGCTGTGGAGAAGAGCTCTGGGAGTCAATGGGCGTTCAGATTGACTGTCTTCAGTCAAGGGCCCTGACATGGCAAAATTGTGCCTCGGGGTGGGAGAGGAAATAAAAACAGACGCTCCTGCAAATTGGTTCATCTTGGTTTATTGTTTTCCATCAGCTGTGACCAGGGGAGAAAAGGTCGAATTTTCATTTCTCAGTGAGACCCCAAGTGATATCCATTGCCTTCTGAAGGAATTGTTAGTTACTGTGGAAGAGAACAAAGACACATGTGCTTCAGTTCTGTCAGTCAGTTCAGTCACTCAGTCGTGTCCGACTCTTTGATAGATTTTTATGGCAGTTTCTTCTTGTTTCCCTTCAAAATTGTAGTAAAAAAGGAAATATCTGCTATATTTTTTATACTGATTATTATCAAAAGTCAAAACCAAACTCTTGAGCCTCTTTTATACTTTTATATCCACAGATTTCTTATTTCTGATCCCCCAACCAAAAGAATGAAAGAGTAAAAAAATAAACTGAAAATAAATTAACTGAGTTTAATCAACAGAGAACATAAAATAGGTAGTGAGATTAGGGAGGGATTTCAGTGATAAGAGTGGCATAGGTTTACCCTTCCTATCCTTTCCTACATCTGCTATTTCACGTCTTCAAAACTTAAAGGAAATTCTCTTACTACTCTGACCACAAAACTCCCCTATTTTACAAAGTAGAAAGTGAAGTGTTAGTCATTCATTCGTATCTGACTCTGCAACCCCGTGGACTGTAGTCCTCCAGGCTCCTCTGTCCATGGGATTCTCCAGGCAAAAAGACTGGAGTAGGTTAATACAGTTAGTTCTCCCTCAAATCAATAAAGGAATTTGTATATCTGGATCTGTCAAGACTACTTCATATATAACCCATCTGATTTCGGGCTTAAATTTTTTTTTTTTTTTTTTGTCCTGGTAGTGTTTACCTGAGAAGTTGGTTCTATCAACATCTCCCACTGGTTTTCAAACTTTTTAAAATAGTGAAGAAAGGAAAACATAATGGGTGCTATAACAGTGAGGCAGAGAAAATGTGTCTGCTAGCTTATTAAATTTAACAGAAGAAAAACCCAAGAATGCTTTTTTGGTTTATGCTAAACACAAGGACTGGATGAAGCACAAGCTGGAATCAAGATTGCTGGGAGAAATATCAATAACCTCAGATATACAGATGACACCATACTTATGGCAGAAAGAGAAGAACTAAAGAGCCTCTTGACGAAAGTGAAAGAGGAAAGTGAAAAAGTTGGCTTAAAACTCAACATTCAGAAAATCAAGATCATGGCATCTAGTCCTATCACTTCACGTCTAATAGATGGGCAAACAATGTAAACAGTGACACTTTATTTTGGGGGGCTCCAGAATCACTGCAGATGGTGACTGCAGCCAAGAAATTAAAAGATGCTTGCTCCTTGGAAGAAAAGTCATGACCAACCTAGACAGCATATTGAAAAGCAGAGACATTACTTTGCCAACAAAGGTCCGTCTAGTCAAAGCTATGATTTCTCCAGTGGTCATGTATGGATGTGAGAGTTGGACTACAGAGAAAGCTGAGTGCCGAAGAATTGATGCTTTTGAACTATGGTGTTGGAGAAGACGCTTGAGAGTCCCTTGGACTGCAAGGAGATCCAACCAGTCAATCCTAAAGGAAATCAGTCCTGAATATTCATTGGAAGGACGGATGTTGAAGCTGAAACTCCAATACTTTGGCCACCTGATACGAAGAACTGACTCTTCTGAAAAGACCCTGATGCTGGGAAAGATTGAAGGTGGGAGAAGAAGGGAACGACAGAGGATGAGATGGTTGGATGACCGACTCAATGAACATGAGTTTGAGTAAGCTCCAGGATTTGGTGATAGACAGGGAGGCCTGGCATGCTGCAGTCCATGGGATCACAAAGAGTCAGACACAACTGAGCAACTGAACTGAAACACAAGCTAGACTAATGGGTTAACACTCCAGACCACAAACTTCAAATGTGATATATATTGTCCTAGGATGGTGATTATCCCTCAGTCTTGAATACCACTTCCAGTAGAAGATGATTATGCAAATGACATATTCTATCATGAGCGATAATGTGAGGGGACAGTTGGAGTAGTTATAGTATCAATCATGTGTGTATGCGAAGTTCAAGATGTATGTGATATTCATCCACTACGCAAGTATTTAGTGAGCATTTACTCTGCTAGGTGCTAACCACAAGTTGGTTAACAAAGTACACGTGGTCATTATATTCAAGCAATTTCAGAGCTTATTGGCAAAGTAATGCACTAGGGGAGCATCAGTTTGGAAGTATTACTGTTTGAGCTGCTGCTGATGCTGCTGCTGCTGCTGCTGCTGCTAAGTCGCTTCAGTTGTGTCCAACTCTGTGCGACCCCATAGAAGGCAGCCCACCAGGTTCCACCCTCCGTGGGTTTCTCCAGGCAACAACACTGGAGTGGATTGCCATTTCCTTCTCCAATGCATGAAAGTGAAAAGTGAAAGTGAAGTCGCTCAGTCATGTCCAACTCTTTGCAACCCCATGGACTGCAGCCTACCAGGCTCCTCCATTCATGGGATTTTCCAGGCAAGAGTACTGGAGTGGGTTGCCATTGCCTTCTCCAAGAAGTTAAAGTGAAGTCGCTCCATTGTGTCCGACTCTTTGCGACGCAGTGGGCTGTAGCCCACCAGGCTCCTCTGTCCACGGGATTCTCTAAGCAAGAATACTGGAGTGGATTTTCCAGGCAAGAGTACTGGAGTGGGTTGCCATTGCCTTCTCCAAGAAAGTGAAAGTGAAGTCGCTCAGTCATGTCCAACTCTTTGCAACCCCATGGACTGCAGCCTACCAGGCTCCTCCATTCATGGGATTTTCCAGGCAAGAGTACTGGAGTGGGTTGCCATTGCCTTCTCCAAGAAGTTAAAGTGAAGTCGCTCCATTGTGTCCGACTCTTTGCGACGCAGTGGGCTGTAGCCCACCAGGCTCCTCTGTCCACGGGATTCTCTAAGCAAGAATACTGGAGTGGATTTTCCAGGCAAGAGTACTGGAGTGGGTTGCCATTGCCTTCTCCAAGAAAGTGAAAGTGAAGTCGCTCAGTCATGTCCAACTCTTTGCAACCCCATGGACTGCAGCCTACCAGGCTCCTCTGTCCATGGGAGTTTCCAGGCAAGAGTACTGCAGTGGGATGCCATTGCCTTCTCCGTAACTATGTTAGGAGACATTATAAAAAAAAAAAAAAAGAACAAAATAAAGGAAATAGAAATGTCAACAGCTTCCTGAATGGAGGGAGTGACGTCATCAGGGAGGATAGAAACTATCTAACATAGTGGTGCAGCCTGAAAACCACCTGTGGGTATAAAGTAGATTTTGGAATATCAGTGAATTGAATGTAACTACAAAAAGACACTTTAAGGGAAATGCCAAGCAGTACAAGTAAATAAAAACTCTATAAGGGAGAAAAGAAGATCAGCAGATCAGTAAATATTTGATGACTTTGGAAGGATCACAAGGCCACATAGGAAACTGAAAACTCATGAGAACTCTGTATTAACACAATTGTGGGCTGTTGGATTGGGGTGGGGAGTGTGAAACATGTAGAATTTCAGCTTGTTTATAATAACTGTCTCTTAGATAAACTCCTCTTAAGAGTGGTAATAATTTACTCAGTTGTTCATATTGAGTTTGTGGGTATAAATGTGATCTAAAAAAAAAGAAATATTTCTCTTTGTGTATTTCATCACAAAACATGCAAAAAAAATGCTCTGATTATGTTAATTTCAAAAAAATAATTATAAATATCTTGCCTCTCATTAGACTTAACTAGCTTTTCCCTATGTATTAAGAGTAGGCAACCAATAAAAATTTAATAAACTGAAGAAAAGACTAAGTTCATTAATACTCATTCCCAGAATGGAAAATATTAATAAGCTGTTTTTACTGCAATACTTCATCGATTGTAGCTGCTCAAAAATATTAAGCAATTATTTGTTCATTTTCAACTTTGACTTACTTATAAGAAACATTTCCTAAGTCACTTACCTGCTGCGATTTGTTTCGGCACTACTTTCTGACTTCGATCTAAATAAAAATAAAAATGTCTAAAAGTTAATACGAAGAAACAAGCCTCCCTTAAGAATGACAATCAAGCCATTTTATACCCGAACTACTCTAGTTGAAATGTACATATTCCAGTGGGTTATGCTGTCATCCCTCACTCAGTGTAGGTGAATTAATATCCTAGAAGAGATGAATTATGTTGACAAGGTTCCAGGATGAGAGATAGTATGAGAGGGAGAAATGGAGGCAGTTAAAGCGTTATACATACATACATGTGTGTGTGTCTGCATATTTGTCTTTATACTTTTGTGTTTGTGGATTTTTTTTTGTCTGGCCGCCTGTGTGCATGTCTGTGGAAAAGATTAATTAATTCCTTTATTCAACAAACGTTTATTGAGCACTTACCATAAACCAAGAACTCTGCTACCTGCTGGCTATGCAGTGTGGAGCAAGATAAATATGGCCTTTATCCTTTATGGTAACAGTGTAATAAGACATACATCCAATGTGAGGAAAAGGTTACTATGTTTAAGGATCATATGATGACTCCCTGACACTGAGAGGATATACTAATGAAAATCAATTTTCCTTTTTAGCTTAGTGAGAGTAACTCATGATTCCATAAGTGTCACTGAAAGGAAAATATAATAATGAAAGAGAGATAAAGGATAAGAAAAGAAGGCATTATAATGGAAGAGGAAGACCTATTCGGAATAAATGAAATTAAACGGCCCTGTTGTACAGCCTAGACATCCTACTCTGTACGCTTGGGTGTGTCTGGGACAGCAGTATACTTTGGAGGAAGCTAGGTGGAATCACGAGGGCACAGGAGCGCACTCCAGTATTCTGGCCTGGAGAGTCCCATGGACAGAGGAGCCTGGCAGGCTACAGTCCATAGGGTTGCAAAGAGTTGGACACCACTGAAGCAACTGAGCATGCACACACGCACACACACAGGTGGAATAACACCATCCCAAACTGTTGGATGTGGAAAACTGAACAATTATTGTATTATTACACAGACATATCCATCTTTCAGGAAATGGAGGGAGACTTAATTAAAACTACTTTGTAATTGTATGTATGGCTGAGTTCCTTTGCTGTTCACTTGAAACTGTCACAACTAATTTTTGGTTAATTAGTTATATCCCAATACAAAATAAAAAAGTTTTTAAAAAACTACTTTGTAATTCTGAAAGGCTATGTAACACAGAGAATTATTATTCCCTTTACAACCTTTTTCTTTTTGAAAGCAAATTTTTGAGCAAATTTTTCTCAAGTGACTAGGGTAAGCACTCATTCAGTTGTTAAAGAGCATACATATTGGGTTTCTAGAGTCTCCAAGGAGAAGGCACTGGCACCCCACTCCAGTACTCTTGCCTGGAAACTCCCATGGACGGAGGAGCCTGGTGGGCTGCAGTCCATGGGGTCGCTGAGTCAGACACGACTGAGCGACTTCCCTTTCACTTTTCACTTTCATGCACTGGAGAAGGAAATGGCAACCCACTCCAGTGTTCTTGCCTGGAGAATCCCAGGGATGGCAGAGCCCAATGGGCTGCCATCTGTGGGGTCGCACAGAGTCGGACACGACTGAAGCAACTTAGCAGCAGCAGCAGCAGAGTCTCCAAATAAAGTGAACTTCTCCATTTATGAGTTAGCACCATAAACATTTCACCAATCATTTACTCCTTTGTTTCCCCAGAATAAACTTCCAAAATACATTAACAAACTGAAGAAAGCATTTATTTATTTAGACAAACACTCACTGGTTAGAAAATACTAAAAGGAATTTGTGTGTGTGTGTGTGCTGTGCTAAGTTGCTTCAGTTGTGTCCAACTCCGCAACCCTATGGACTGTAGCCTCCCAGGCTCCTCTGTCCAAGGAATTCTCCAGGCAAGAATACTGCAGTAGATTGCCATGCTCTCCTCCAGGGGGTCTTCCTGACCCAGGGGTCAAATCTGTGTCTTTTATGTCTCTTGCACTGGCAGGCAGGTTCTTTGTTTACTACTAAAAATATTAAGGGGAAAGAGAACCAACCATCTCTTTTAGAAGCTATATGTGTAGTATACCTTATCAACTGTTGCTGTGCAATTAATACTTAGCAATTACTTGTTGAATATCAATTTGTTCATCTTATTTTAAGAAATCCTTTCTAATTCACTTACCTTACAGTATCTGATTGGCTGCTACTTTCTGATGTGGATCTAAATGCAAGTGAAAAATAATGCTTCAAAGTTAATACTTTAAAAAAACTGTGCCTCTGTAACCAATGAATGTCAGGTCATTTTGTAACCTACATTAATTCTTTTATACTACTAATCACAGCTAATGAATCATGTCAAAAGATTAGTAAGTTACAGTCTGCAAATTACAGCATTGCTTTTTATCCATATACCATGTCCATAGAGAACATAAATTTCAAATTCCCAAATAGAAAGAGGAGCAAGAAAACTGATTTGTCACTTCTCAGTACAGAATATATGTTTGATTCTGAATACCTGATTCTGGCCTCTAGGTTCTACCCTGATGTGTCACCCACTGGTAAACAAATTACTGCAGGTGGTGATTTAAAACCTTCACTGACTTCTAAACAATTAGGCAGACTGTATGGACAGGGTAATGTCTACCTCCTATTTGACGCATAGAGAAATGGTGTAAAAATAACACAAAATCCTAATGAAAATTTAAGGGAAAAGTGATATTTCTAACAATAGTTTGAAAAAGTGGAAATAGAAAGCATAAAAGGTAAATGGGAAAATATTGGGTCAAATTCCTGATTTTTTACAAAAAATCTCTACCAGAATACATTATAACAAAATAACAACTCTAAGGCCAATGTATAAATGTAGAGTTTGTGATAGGCAGAATTCTAAAATGGCCCCCTAAGATTCCCATTCCCTGGTTATTTAAATACTCTTCAAAGTACTGCTCTGAAAAGATTTTGCAAATGTAATTAAAGCTCCAAATCTGTTGGACTTAAAATACAGAGATCATTTTGGTGGGCCTGACCCAGTCAGGTCAGCCCTTTACAAGGAGAGTTTTCCCTGGCTGGTAGAAGGGGGAAGTTAAGAGACAGTCAAAGCCTTAAGAAGACTTCTATGCCCTTATTTTTTTAAAGGTGAAGGGAGGTACCTGAGTAGCAATGCAGGTGGCCTCTGAAAGAGAGAGAAGGGACCCAAGCAGACAGGCAACACAGAAAGATATACCTCAGACCTAAAGCTGCAAGAAACTGGACTTTTCTTACAACTTTTTCCCAGCCTGGCCTTCAGGTCAGGCTTGTGACAACCCAGTCAAACCCACCTGGATTTTCTACTTACAGAACTTCCACACAGGAAATGAATGTGGTTTAAGTTACTAAGTGTGTGGTAATTTGTTACACAGCAACAGAAATACACAAACTAGGTAAAATTCATATTAGTCTTAAAGGAATAAATGAATCAGCACACTAACAAAAGATTTATCATCATCAGTAATAAACGCCACACTACACTTACATACCTTTAAATAGTGGAAACAAAATAACTCTCAACATAGAAGTTTATATTAAGAAACCAACACAACAAGCAATTATCCTCCAATTAAAAATTTAAAAAAATAAAAATAAAATCCAGATGTCAGCACACACACACAAGAAGTCCATACTACCTAAACTCACATTTGAGAATGAAATAAGCACAATTTTAGGTGGATAAGATAAACAGTTTGTTACACAGACTCACTGATGGAAATGTTAAGTGATGTACTTCACCAAAAGGGAGACTGAACATCAAAATATGGAATTAAATTCAAAAAAGACTGTACAAGGCACTGAACTGTGAAATTAAAAATATTTTCTTTGCTTTTTTATAAAAAAATAATGAGTAAATAAAATGACAAAAATGTAGTGAAGTCTTAGTATGTTTTGATTAAATATAATAATAATGATGCTGCTGCTAAGTCGCTTCAGTCGTGTCCGACTCTGTGCGACCCCATAGACAGGAGCCCAACAGGCTCCCCTGTCCCTGGGATTCTCCAGGCAAGAACACTGGAGTGGGTTGGCATTTCCTTCTCCATTGTGTGAAAGCGAAAAGTGAAAGTGAAGTCGCTCAGTCGCATCCAACTTCTAGCGACCCCATGGACTGCAGCCTACCAGGCTCCTCCATCCATGGGATTTTCTAGGCAAGAGTACTGGAGTGGCTTGCTATTGCCTTCTCCGAATAACAATGATAACACTGACTTATTTGTATCAGGTTAAAATTCAGAAGTAACTAAAAACCAAATGATAATACTATGAAAGAGTGAATAAAAGAGTATAAGGTTTAATGAGCTAATATCTATAAATTGTTAGAAAAAGATTATAAGTACTTTTATATCTAAAATTATAACTTTATATTTAAATAATTTAATAAAACACAATATAATAACATAATAATTAAAGAATATCACTAAAAGAATACAATTAGAACACATAATGACCAAATTGATACAAGGAAAGAAAAAACATTGAAAGCACAATCAATGTAACAGAATACAAGAAAGAAAAGAAAATACTGAAAAAGCATGAGAAATAGAAAAAACAAAACAAAATGGCAGAATTTACTCTAAACATATCAGCAAACATTATAAGTATACAGACATACTAAATTCAACTACTGAGACACTTGAGGTTACAGATTTTAAAATATCATTGGCAGGCTATTTTTAAGAGACTAAATTAAAGGTTGAAAATAATGGGACTGAAGAGTTATATCAGATAAACTGAAATGTTGGTATGATGCTTCTGCTCAGTCGTCTCAGTCATGTCTGACTCTGTACAACCCTATGGACTGCAGCCTGACAGGCTCCTCTGTCTGTGGGATTCTCTAGGCAAGAGCCCTCCGCCAGGGGTCTTCCTGACGCAAGGATCGAACCTGCATTGCAGGCAGATTCTTTACCGCTGAGCCACCAGGGAAACCCTGAATGTTGGGTTGGTTCAGTTCAGTCACTCAGTCGTGTCCAACTCTTAGCGACCCCACGAACAGCAGCACGCCACGTCTCCCTGTCCATCACCATCTCCCGGAGTTCACTCAAACTCACGTCCATCGAGTCGGTGATGCCATCCAACCAACTGATCCTCTGTCGTCCCCTTCTCCTCCTGCCCCCTATGCCTCCCAGCATCAGAGTCTTTTCCAATGAGTCAACTCTTCGCATGAGGTGGCCAAAGTACTGGAGTTTCAGCTTTAGCATCATTCCTTCCAAAGAACACCCAGGGCTGATTTCCTTTAGAATGAACTGATTGGATCTCCTTGCAGTCCAAGGGACTCTCAAGAGTCTTCTCCAACACCACAGTTCAAAAGCATCAATTCTTCAGCACTCAGCTTTCTTCACAGTCCAACTCACATCCATTCATGGCTACTGGAAAAACCATAGCCTTGACGAGATGGACTTTTGTTGGCAAAGTAATGTCTCTGCTTTTCAATATGCTATCTAGGTTGGTCATAGCTTTCCTTCCAAGGAGTAAGCGTCTTTTAATTTCATGGCTGCAGTCACCATCTGCAGTGATTTTGGAGCCCCCCAAAATAAATTCTGACACTGTTTCCACTGTTTCCCCATCTATTTCCCATGTTGGTAGACCAGTTATAAATCAGTAAGGGCTGAATTTATTATTTAAGAAATATTAATGGGGACAATATGCTATCCATTACTGATTTTAAAAAAACCACACAGGAAATAGATATAATTAGTTCTTACCAATCCATAGTTCAGTTCAGTTCAGTCGGTCAGTCATGTCCGACTCTTTGCGACCCCATGAATCGCAGCACACCAGGCCTCCCTGTCCATCACCAACTCCCGGAGTTCACCCAGACTCACGCCCATTGAGTCAGTGATGCCATCCAGCCATCTCATCCTCAGTCGTCCCCTTCTCCTCCTGCCCCCAATCCCTCCCAGCATCAGAGTCTTTTCCAATGAGTCAACTCTTCGCATGAGGTGGCCAAAGTACTGGACCAATCCATAACTACTATAGAAATTTATACATGAGTTCAGTCATGTACAGTCTATCAAATATCAAGCATTTGCTTGCTTGTTTACCCAAGCAGTACATGAATATAACCCAAGCTGTGGTTTCTTTGGTAGCTCAGTCAGTAAAGAATCTGCCTGCAATGCAGGAGACCTGGGTTCAATCCCTGGGACAGGAAGATCCCCTGGAGAAGGAAATGGCAACCCACTCCAGTGTTCTTGCCTGGAAAATCTCATGGACAGAGAAGCCTGGAGGGCTATAGTCCATGATGTTGCAAGGGTCAGACACAACTGACTAAAACCCACGTACATCCTTTTTTCTTTACTAATTATACATATTCTAAATTTTATTAGAGTCAGCCATTTTATTCTTTGTTTCCTCAGAAAAAAAATAGTATTTATTTAAATGAATAGAAGACTAATTTACTAGAAACTAAATTACTATATATTAATAGCCTGGTTTTCAGAGGATTACTTTACCAACTGTAGCTAGACATTGTGAATTACTAATTCATTCTTAATTTTCAACATGTGTCTTAAGATGCCTTACAGCTTAACTACCTGGTGACATTTCTGTGAGTGTCACCTTCTGACCTGGACATAAAACAAATGGAAAATAGTGTCCAAAATTAGTCGTAAGAGAGCTTGTCAACTGCATAAATAAAAGTCAGGCCATTTATAAGCTGTATTATCTCTTTTATAAGATTAGTTACCAAAAAAGAAAACAATGTGCAAGGTCACTAAACAGAGATGCAACTATGTAAACATTCTTATTTACCTGCGTACCTCATCCATAAAAAGTATATTCCAAACCTGCAAATGAGGAAATTATCAAGAAGGCACAGATTTGATTTTTCTTTATCACTTCTGAACACAGAATATAAGTTTGATCCTGAATGCCTGATTCTCACCTTTATACCCCAACTTTTAACTTTTTATTCATTGATAAAGAAATGCTACATTTTATAAGGTAAAATCCATATAGACTTCTAGACAATCTGACATAATGAACTGGTGGGAAAATTCCCTTTCCATTCCTCATAGAGGAGGCCTGAAAAAAACAACATGAACAGTTAACACATAACTGAGGTTAACAAGAAAAGAATTCTCTTTAGTAAAATGAAGAAGCAGAGAGTTCAAAGGGTAAACAGGAGCTAAAAGTGAATGACTGCAGGGGTGTCTAAACCAGTGATACAACTTTGGGACTAGAGATTCAATAGTCATTCCTTAGAAGGAGTTAAGTTATGAGGACTTTGCATGTAGGGAAACTAAGTGAGCTCCTTAACTGGAGCCACTTAACCTGGGAGCCATGAATGGTCATACCACCCATTCAACAAGGATAGTAAAAGTCCTGACCAGTGGCCTTTGGAATGCAGCAGGGAAAATGGGGATATGCAACATGCATGGATAGATGGGGGAAAGTGCATCACTGAGGAGTCCCAAGCCTCCAAGAAAATGCACTTTCAGGATGCCAGTTCACACTCCTACAAAGGCTTGAACACCATGCAGAGCATTTGCTTTAAATATTTTTGCTTTAAAAGAAGCAAAAAGGAAACCCCCCATATGTGTGAGTCTTCAACACAGGGCATGCTGAATTCTCATGGGAAAATCATAGATGTTGAAGAGAATCCAGACAGAGGATATGGGGTGGGATGTGGGAGGGGGATTCAGGATTGGGAGCTCGTATACACCCGTGGAGGATTCATGTCAATGTATGGCAAAACCAATACAGTATTGTAAAGTAAAATAAAAATAAAACTGAAAAAAAAAAAAAAAAGTCTGTGATTACAAAGCCCTAGTAGTTAACATCAGCAGCCATAGCCAAACAGTGAGCTCACACACCAAGAAATACAAATGATTTTTAAAAAACTCTGAGAATATTTAGAATCTCCATAGAGATTTTTGCAAGAATAGAATCCTTAAGTCTAGAACAGGACTGAGAAGGAAGAAACGGTGATATGAGAGAATGATCTGAGAAAATCAAACAGAATATGAGATGGAGAGATACCTATGAAAGTGCAGTTACAAACCACAAAGATACAGTTTCAATACTGATCAAAATGGAGTAACAGACAGGATTTACTCTTCTGCCTGAAACAACTGAAAATCTGGACAAAACATGTTAAACACTGGTTTTCAGATACTGAATATTAGGCAAGATAGTAATCTATGAGAGAGGAAATAAAGACCCATGATTGCCCCTCCTTACTGCAAGGAAGACTTTCCATGCTGTAACATAGCAATGGGAAGCCAGGCAGAGAAAGAAGTCTCCCCAAATTGAGGTGATACCATCTGGGGAGACCAAGGCAGCTACAATTCTCTGTTAGCCTTTGCCCTGCTTCATTTTGTACTGCAAGACCAAACTTGCCTACTACTGCTGGTATCTCTTGACTTCCTATTTTTGTATTCCCTTTGTGATGAAAAGGACACCTTTTTTGGTGTTAGTTCTAGAAGGTCTTGTAGGACTTCATAGAATCAGTCAATTTCAGCTTCTTCAGCATTAGTGGTTGGGGCATAGACTTGTATTACTGTGAAGGTGAATGGTTTGCCTTGAAAACGAACCAAGATCATACTGTCGTTTTTGAGATGGCACCCAAGTACGGCATTTCAGACTCGTTCATTGACTATATGAGAGCTACTCCAATTCTTCTAAGGGATTCTGGCCCACAATAGTCGATACAATGGTTATCTGAATTAAATTCGCCCATTAACACCCATTTTGGTTCACTGATTCCTAAGATGTCAATGTTCAACCTTGCCATCTTCAGTTCAACCATGTCTAATTTACCTTGATTCAGGGACCTAACATTCTAGTTTTCTAGGCAATATTGTTCTTTACAGCATTGGACTTTACTTTTACCACCAGACGCATCCATACTGAGCATCATTTCCATTTTGACCCAGTCACTCCATTCTTTCTGGAGCTATTAATAATTGCCCTCCGCTCTTCCCCAGTAGCATATTGGACACCTTCTGACCAGGGGGGCTCATCTTCCAGTGTCATATATTTTTGCTTTTTCATATTGTTCACAGGGTTCTTGCACTGAGAAGACTAGAGTGGGTTGCCATTTCCTCCCCCAGGGGACCAGAATTTAACAGAACTCTACACTATGACCTATCTGTCTTGTGTGGGCTTGAACAGCATTTCACTGAGTTATGCCAGCCCCTTCACCACAAGGCTGTGATCCATGGGGGAAAAAAATGTATATATACACACACATACATACTCAAAAAGTAAGTGAAAGTCTCTCAGTCATGTCTGACTCTTTGTGACCACCCCATGGACTATATATATGTCTGTAAACACTGGTGAATATGAATAAGGTCTATCAGTTCAGTTCAGTTGCTCAGTCATGTCTGACTCTTTGCAACCCCATGAACCGCAGCATGCCAGGCCTCCCTGTGTGTCACCAAATCCCGGAGCTTACTCAAACTCATGCCCATCAAGTCGGTGATGTGATCCAACCATATCATCCTCTGTCGTCCCCTTCTCCTGCCTTCAATCTTTCTCAGAATCAGGGTCTTTTCAAATGAGTCAGTTCTTCACATCAGGTGGCCAAAGTACTGGAGTTTCAGCTTCAGCATCAGTCCTTCCAATGAATATTCAGGACTGCTTTCCTTTAGGATGGACTGGTTGGATCTCCTTGCAGTCCAAGAGACTCTCAAGAGTCTTCCCCAACACCACAATTCAAAAGCATCAATTCTTCGGTGCTCAGCTTTTTAATAGTCCAACTCTCACATCCATACATGACCATAGGAAAAACCATAGCATTGACTAGACAGACCTTTGTTGGCAAAGTAATGTCTCTGCTTTTCAGTATGCTATCCAGGTTGGTCATAACTTTCCTTCCAACGAGTAAGCATCTTTTAATTTCATGGCTACAATCACCATCTGCAGTGATTTTGGAGCCCAGAAAAATAAAGCCAGTCACTGTTTCCACTGTTTCCCCATCTATTTGCCATGAAGTGATGGGACCAGATGCCACGATCTTAGTTTTCTGAATGCTGAGCTTTAAGGTCTATAGTTTAACTGAAAAAACTATACCAAAACCAGTCCCCTGGCTGTGAAAATTTGCTGTTAATGTAAGATGCTATCATTGATAAAACCTAAGTGATAGAGCCAAGAAACTCTATGCCATTTTTGCAACTTTTTATACTTCTTGGTGGTGGTTTAGTCACAAAGTTTTGTCCAGCTCTTGTGACCCCATGAACTGTAGCCTGTCAAGCTCCTCTGACAATGGGCTTCTCCAGGCAAGAATATTGGAGTGAAGGAATATTGGAATATTCTTTCTCCAGGGGATCTTCCCAACCCAGGGATAGAACCAGGGTCTCCTGCATTGCAGGCAGATTCTTTACCAACTGAGCTATGAGGGAAGCCTTTTATATTTCTTAAATTATCTCAGAACTAAATTTAAAAGAAAGGAATGGTAAAGCAAAGAATCTGGAAAATGTAACAGGAAATTCTAATAAATGTTAACTAAATATAATAATGATAATTTTTAAAAAACACAAAATTTATTTGGAGGAAACTGAAAAACCAAATGATAAGCAGATTGAAAAAGATAGATTAGTGTTACAAGGCTAAGATCCTTGTCTTATTCATAAGATGTGTATAAGAGACAGATTCATGTCAATGTATGGATTATACACATCTCCCAAAAAGAGGATAGTAAGTAGGAAGAAAATAAGATGGTAAATTTCAACATGAATATCTGCAATCATACATTAAGCATATAAATATGAAAACTCTACTACTATATTTTTCATATAAAGGCTGATTATAGGATATCAACTAAAATCTAAGAAAGACTGAAAATAAGGGATGAAAAATATGTAATATGTAAATCTAACTTGCAGAAAGCAAGCTGGGATACAACAATATAAAAGAGTAAAAATAGAATTTAAGATACAACTGTCAATGATGAAAATAAAATACACCAAGAATATATAACTACACTGAATGTTATATATTTAGTCACTGCCTGGTGGCTCAAATGGTAAAGACTCTGCCTGCAATGCGCAGCAAGACCCAGGTTTGATCCTTGGGTCGAGAAGACTCCCTGGAGAAGGGAATAGCAACCCACTCCAGTATTCCTGCCTGGAGAATCCCATGGACAGAGGAACCTGGCAGGCTACAGTCCACAGGATTGCAAAGGGTAGGACATGACTAAACGACCAACACTTTCACTTTCAGAGTATATAAAGCAGAAATTTCAACAAAGAGAAAGCCATGATATACTGGAAAAGTTTAGCTTGTATATAATAGAAATGAGAACCACTGGGCATGTGAAAGCAACAGATGTGGATGCATTTCCATTCTTCCTGTCTCAATTACTGAGGCAATAACATTGGCAAGTTATTAAACCAGATTCTGAAATTTTTGAAACTTTAAGGATATCCAAAACTATCTCAAACAATTAAATGAGATATTGATGTAGCATTCAAAATTCCTATAAAATGTGAAGTATTGGTGCTGTTCATAATATTGCCTTACATCTGACTAGATTTAAATGGTTTAACTTCAGAACACAAATTTAATTTACCCACTACTTTGGGATTCCTCTTTTTCGCTAAACCACTTTTTCGAAAGCTTCCATGAAGCAGCTATTATGGTTGCTACAACAAGAACAGGTAAAGCAATGTAGATAGCCAAAAGCCACTGCTTCTTCCCACCCTTCTCAGAAGTTCTTTCCATGGGTAAATCTAAAAATAAAAATACATAAAAAATCAGAGAAAAAAATTAAGCTGTGTACTTTTAAGTTACAGCAAACTTATCACAATGTTCTTAATTTTCATCACATTTCAAGTAACAATGAAAAATAATAATAGAATCATAATACTTAAGGCTATCTCTATAAACTCTCATTCTAAAAGAACAGACACTAAGTTCTAGGAAGTTCTAATGTGTTCTACCTTATACAGCAGCTACAGCAAAATCTTACAGTATAAGTAGAACCCCATAACTTCAGAGACATATAACCAACAAACATGCATTATTATAAGGTGCATTATCACAGAATTCTACTATATCTGTGCATATCTTGTTTATCTTTATTAGAGTGCTGGCTCTCCAACATTAGGGATCTGTTTTTACCTATGGAGTCACTGCAGTGTTACTAAAATGGCACAGGCATAAAAAAATAGGAGACATGATCCCTAACTCTAATTCTGCAACTAATTAGCACTGGGTATTCTTTAAGTTCCATGAGGAGTGAGGCTTTGTTTACTATCTGTACATGCCTAGTGTCATATGATAAGCATCTGGCGTATATATTAGGAATTCAAGAAATATTTGCTAAATCAGTGGATAAATGACAAAAACTAAAGTCATGATAAACAGCATACTGTTTTAGCATCCTTCTGCCATCTCTTTAATAGCAATTAATAGATTTTTATCATTTAAATTGAAAACTCCTTTAGACTAAAGGTTTATCTTCTACTTCCTTTATTTCTTCTATAACAGACACATATTATAGTGCTAGACACAGGGTGTGTTGCTGGTATAGAGCTCAGATCACAGGATCAACCATAAAAGTGGGAAAGGGTTGAAGGATATTAAAGGACAAAGTCAGACACAAATAAAAATTTTAAAAGATACTCAGCTTCAGTCATACTGAAAAGCTAATATTAGGGCGGGGGAAAGCAAGATTAAGAAACCATATTGGTTTCTATTTCTTTCGGAAGCCTATTTGTTTACCTTTTAATTACAAATATTGGTTTCTTTCTAAGTGGAAAAAACCAAACTATGTTTTTGTGAAGGCAAGCAATTTGACAATTCTACTAACTGGATATATAAGAGAAAGATACTTGCCCTGTTCCTCAGGCGATATTCTGGGTTTCACTCTGCAATCTGGAGGGCGGTAGCCACCAGTACAATTGCATATCATCGCGGAAGTGCACACCTAGAATAATTTTTTTTCAATTCAGATAGTCATTTTAAAATATTTTCTCATAGAAAGCAAAATTATCCAATGGATCATCAGGCTTACTCTGGTATTTTCATCTAGTGTAATTTTGTTTCTTTGATTTATTTACAGAGATAATTCTACAAATCAAATACTTGGTTTCTTAGCCTAAAGTGTGCACAGATGCACACACATGCTAAAAAGGAGCTATAAAGGGAGGCTCACAATATTTGAAATATCTGGAAAACTTAACACCTTCAAATGTTCACCTGAAAATTTAGTGTCCAATTCCAGAACCATCTACTTAAATTCTATTGAAAATGACACCATTCCAGCAGTGTGTTTAGAGCCAGCCAGTATCAGCTCGCAAAGAGGACTGTGTACACTTCTTCCCATCTCCATTTTCAGTAACATCATCTGGTGGTCTGAAGTATCTGTATACATAGATGAGGACTTTACACTTCCTCAAGCTACTTGGTAAACATTTAACAGCATAGCACTGCCCTTGACCAGGATCGTTTATTTACTTCATTAGTTTTTCTTTGATTTTTAAGCAAAAGTTTTTTTGTATTCCAAAAGGGTATCAGATAATTTTTGTAATTAATTAATTAATGATAGAAACAGCTTTATGGTGCTTGCAATGTGTGAGTCTCAATTCTGAGCACTTTACATTGATTTACTCATTAAATCCTCACAACAGTCCTGTAAGGTTGGGACAATTATTATTCCCACTCTAACGATGAATAACCTGGAGGCATAGATTTTTTTTTTAATTTTATTTTTACTTTATTTTACTTTACAATACCGTATTGGTTTTGCCATACATTGACATGAATCCACCACGGGTGTATACGAGCTCCCAATTCTGAATCCCCCTCCCACATCCCACTCCATATGCTCCCTCTGGATCATCCCCGTGCACCAGCCCCAAGCATCCTGTATCCTGTATCGAACATAGGCTGGTGCTTCGTTCTTACATGATAGTATACATGTTTCAATGCCATTCTCCCAAATCATCCCACCCTCTCCCTCTCCCACAGAGTCCAAAAGTCCGTTCCATACATCTGTGTCTCTTTCTGTCTCTTATACACATCTCCCAGATCCCTGTGTCAACTCGACGGGTAGCCTGACACTGCTGCTACAGCTCAGGAGGAAAATGGACGTGCATGTCTCCACTTGAGACGAGGCCTGAGTCCCCTGTGGAGACTCCAGAGGAACCCCAAGATCCATATCAGCACTGGAGAGGAAACCTCAGGTTCTGGCCTCAGCTCCAGATGAGGACTTAGGACCCAGCAATGACTGGAGCCAAATCCCGAGAGGCCCTTCAAAACTCAAATGGAGACTGGCCTTTCCTGAGGCCACATGAGCGTGTCCCTGAGATACCCTTCGTAACTCGAGAGGGACCTGCCACAACTAAAGAAAAACTAGGAGATTCTCCCCTCCAGGCGAGATGAGGCCTTTTACTGCTGTGGTGTCAAGAAGGAAATCACACATTCCCTCTTGGACCTCGATAGGGTCCTTCACACCCTTGCTGCAACACAAGAAGTTCCCCAACATACCTGTCTCCACTCGAGAGGGTCTCCGAGTGTCCTGCCACAGCTCAAGAGGAGTCCCGTTGTCCCCTCCACAGCTCAAGATGAGGGTTCTTTTCCCCGCTTCACTGGGAAAGGATTCCCGGCATTCCCATCGCATCTCAGGAGGAGGCACTCTCAACAGGAAAGTCGAGATCAACTCCAGGGTTATTGCCACTGTCGGGGGCCAGTGTGAGGTATTCCACCCATGACAAGGTCATGCAGAAGGAAGCCTGACAAAACGCAAGGACATGGAAGGCCTGGCGTGCTGTGATTCATGGGGTCGCAAAGAGTCGGACACGACTGAGCGACTGAACTGAACTGAACTGAACTACCCCGCTTCACTGGGAAAGGATTCCCGGCATTCCCGTCCCATCTCCGGAGGAGGCGCTCTCAACAGGAAAGTCATGATCAACTTCAGGGGTATTGCCACTGTCAGGGGCCAGTGTGAGGTATTCCGTCCTTGACAAGGTCATGCAGAAGGAAGCCTGACAAAACGCAAGGGCATGGTCAGGTTTCAGGTGTTTCCCTGGAATTTCTTGAGCATCCACCCCCCAAAAAATAAAAATCTGCTGGCCTTTGTACTCTGGTTTTCCACTCTTCTGATATTCTCTGGAAAAAGTCAAATCAGGGCTTTAGTCTTCTGCATTTGAAAGGGATGTTTCAGTTAAACTCCCTCTGATAACTCTCTAGCTTTCCTAACAGGTTCTCCCGTACCTCTTACAGCTTGTGAATTGCTTACAGCCCCAACCGCGAGAGCCACAAAGCTTAGAAGCATCTTAAAGAGACAGAGCCTTTTCTAAAGAGTTACAAATCATATTGGTGACAGGTTTTCACTGTTGACTCAATGATTGCTGCCAGGCCTCCGTATTCCTTATCTTTTAGGCACCTGGGAGGATGTTAATCAATGTAAATGGGATATGGGAAAATACATATAGTAGTTTTGATGTTAGCAACACTAGATTTTCTTTTGTTATAAATCACTGTACTCCTTTCACTTGTTATAAATTGCTGTATCTTTGCTATGTATGAATGTAATTTTATTTAGTGCTTTCTGAGTGTGGCACCAGACTTTGGGAAGATCAATATAAATAAGTCTTCTGGTTGACAAACCCTTACCAGAAAAAAGGCTGTAAAATGTTAATTGGCCCTTTTCGGCTGGAAGAAGATGTAAATCACCTAAGACTTGTGTATACAATTAGGTATGCAGAGAGAAAAGCCTGTTTTTGATGAGTCTGGGCTGTTGACGCTGCATAACTTTGTGTTACCCATTGATCTCCATGTTTTATCAAAAGTATAAAAGGCCTTCTGAACAATAAAGGATGGACCAGTTTCTCGGCCTAGTTTCTTGGGAATCTGGCTCCCCCCATGTCTCTCTCTCTCTCTTTTTCTCCCTCTCCCTCCCTTTCCTCTTTACTCTAATTTCAGGCTGAATTCCCACCTGGAGCGGGTGGCTCACCAAGTCTACTTACTTATCCTGGCTTCTAAGACCTGCGTGAAAAGGAGCCTAAGGTGGGGCACCTTTAGATATTCAAGCGGGTGCCGGTGGCCCAATGTAGATGGTGCAAGCTCCTTGTCTGGAACATTATTGGCCTTCCCTGTAAACAAGTTATTCAGCCTCTTTTCTCCACTTAAATTTCCTACTACACTATTTCTTCCTAATGTAATCTTATATTAATAAATAAATAAGTTTTCCTCACCAAGGATGTCCCCACTTCGAAATCCCTGGATCCACTGGGGCTGGACCCCAGCAAGTGGTGCCCGGAACAGGCAATTCGAAGGTAGGTTCCCCAAGCAGTTAAGGTCATCAGCCCTATTGCCACCCCCTTGGTGCAAGTAGGGCCATCAGCTCTATTGCTCTGGACAGCTAGAGTCATCTGCCCTGTTGTTCCCCTAGTACAGAGCAAGTAGGGTCATCAGCCCTATTGCTCAGAATAACTAGGGTCATCATCCCTGTTGTTCCCCCAGTGTTGAGTGTTCAGGATGGATAGGACCCCACTCAGGGTGCTGCAGACCCCCCTGTAGGATAGACAGGGTGAGTAAGAGTGGGAAGTGTTGAAGGGTTTAAGAGAAACCTGGTTCTCTAGAGGTTGAAAGAAACCTGCTTTCTTCAGGTTAACGCCCCCCCCCCTCCCGGCCTTGGCTAAGGTAAAACCTTTTTGTCAAGGGAGATTTTCTATAAATCTTAATTTTATGACACGGGTAACAGTGAGGCAAAAGCATGACAACTCATTATAGAAGTAATTTAGCAACTGTTAAACAAAAGATAAAGATAAAAAGTCTTTTGTTACAACAGCAATGTCCTTGTTTTCCAGAAAAGGGATTTAGATACTTGGGTGAAGGTACAAAACAGCTAAAAACTTATTATACTTTATTGTGTATACAATTAGGTATGCAGAGAGAAATGCCTGTTTTTGATGAGTCTGGGCTGTTAACGCTGCATAACTTTGTGTTACCCATTGATCTCCATGTTTTAACAGAAGTATAAAAGACCTTCTGAACAATAAAAGATGGACCAGTTTCTCGGACTAGTCTCTCGGCCTAGTTTCTTGGGAATCTGGCTCCCCCCATGTCTCTCTCTCTCTCTCTTTTCCTCCCTCTCCCTCCCTTTCTTCTTTACTCTAATTTCAGGCTGAATTCCCATCTGGAGCGGGCAGCTCACCAATTCTACTTACTTGTCCTGGCTTCTAATACCTGCGTAAAAAGGAGCCTAAGGCGGGGCACTCTTAGATATTCAAGCGGGTGCCGGTGGCCCAATGTAGACGGTGCAATCTCCTTTTCTGGAACGTTATTGGCCTTCCCTGTAAACCAAGTTATTCAGCCTCTTTTCTCCACTTAAATTTCCTACTACACTATTTCTTCCTAATCTAATCTTATATTAATAGATAAATAAGTTTTCCTCACCAAGGCTGTCCCCACTTCGAATTCCCTGGATCCACTGGGGCTGGACCCCAGCAAGTGGTGCCTGGAACAGGCAATTCGAAGGTAGGTTCCCCAAGCAATTAAGGTCATCAGCCCTATTGCCTCCCCCTTGGAGCAAGTAAGGCCATCAGCTCTATTGCTCTGGACAGCTAGGGTCATCTGCCCTGTTGTTCCCCCAGTGTTGAGTGTTTAGGACGGATAGGACCCTACTCAGGGTGCTGCAGAGCCCCCTGAAAATAAGTTTTCCTCACCAAGGCTGTCCCCACTTCGAATTCCCTGGATCCACTGGGGCTGGACCCCAGCAAGTGGTGCCGGGAACAAGCAATTTGAAGGAAGGTTCCCCGAGCAATTAAGGTCATCACCCCTATTGCCACCCCCTTGGAGCAAGTAGGGCCATCAGCTCTATTGCTTTGGACAGCTAGGGTCATCTGCCCTGTTGTTCCCCTAGTACCGAGCAAGTAGGGTCATCAGCCCTATTGCTCAGAACCACTAGGGTCATCAGCCCTGTTGTTCCCCCAGTGTTGAGTGTTCAGGACGGATAGGACCCCACTCAGGGTGCTGCAGACCCCCCTGTAGGATAGACAGGGTAAGTAAGAGTGGGAAGTGTTGAAGGGTTTAAGAGAAACCTGGTTCTCTATAGGTTGAAAGAAACCTGCTTTCTTTGGGTTAACATCCCCGCCCCCCCTTGGCTAAGGTAAAACCTTTTTCTCAAGGGAGATTTTCTATAAATCTTAATTTTATGACACGGGTAACAATGAGTCAAAAGAATGACAACTCTTTATAGAAGTAATTTAGCAACTGTTAAACAAAAGATAAAGATAAAAAGTCTTTTGTTACAACAGCAATGTCCTTGGTTTCCAGAAAAGGGATTTAGATACTTGGGTGAAGGTACAAAACAGCTAAAAACTTATTATACTTTGCATGAGCCAGAAAAAGTTCCTGTAAATGTTTTTGCTCTGTGGAATATGACTAGAAATGTTCTGGACCCCCATCATGAGGCTGTTAATTAGCCTATGAGAAAGGCTATAGCGGTGGATGGTAGTGGGTCTCCACCTTCCACGCAGATCATATTTTCTGCCATTGGCAAAGAAAATGAGGGAGACACATGACAACTCATTATAGAAGTAATTTAGCAACTGTTAAACAAAAGATAACGATAAAAAGTCTTTTGTTACAACAGAAATGTCCTTGTTTTCCAGAAAAGGGATTTAGATACTTGGGTGAAGGTACAAAACAGCTAAAAACATATTCTTTGCATGAGCCATAAAAACTTCCTGTAAATATTTTTGCTCTGTGGAATATGATTAGAAATGTTCTGGACCCCCATCATGAGGCTGTTAATTAGCCTATGAGAAAGGCTATAGCGGTGGATGGTAGTGGGTCTCCACCTTCCACGCAGATCATATTTTCTGCCATTGGCAAAGAAAATGAGGGAGACTGTACTCTTCCTCCTGAGGAAGGAGAGTGCTTAGAGGACACAGTGGCCGAGTACCCTGGAGAGCCCCCTCCTCCTCTACACAAACCAAACCTTTAAAAAAATTTATCTTATTTAAGGGACCACTGCAACTTCTGCTTGCGACTCCCCAGGGCTTAAGAACTCCCCACTTTGCATCCAAAGCCTTCCAGAACATTGTCTAAGGTTGAAAAGGATAGGGAGAATATTTTTGAGCCAAAGAGCTTTTAAAACAGAGCCTGCTCCTTGTAGAAATCTCCCTCAGGGTGGACTCCCCCAAGGGAAAAAAAAGAAAGAAAGAAAGAAAAGAAAAAGAGAAAAGGAAAGAAAAATAATTGTAATAAGAAGGATTTTACAAATACAAAATGTTTCTCTTGAGGTCAAATAGAACATTTTTGCTGGCACTGTCCTGCTAAACAGAGACAAAAAGCAATGCCAATCAACCCCAGGTAGCAGCAACAGCAGCAGCAGCTCAGGACTAGACCTCAGCTCCACCACGGCAACAATACTAACCCCTACTGTGCCGGTTGTACAGATTCTAACGGGAACGGATAGCCCCCTGGCTGAGGGCACTGTCCTGCTAAACAGAGACAAAAAGCAATGCCAATCAACCCCAGGTAGCAGCAACAGCAGCAGCAGCTCAGGACTAGACCTCAGCTCCACCACGGCAACAATACTAACCCCTACTGTGCCGGTTGTACAGATTCTAACGGGAACGGATAGCCCCCTGGCTGAGGGCATTGTAGGATTTGTGTCAGGGTGTAGCTTGCTTTCTTTTCAAGGATTTTCGGTGGTGTCTGGTGTAGTAGATTCTGATTATACTAAAGAAGTTAAAGTTTTAGAAGAATCAATATAGTGAAAATGAGTATACTACCCAAAGCAATCTACAGATTCAATGCAATCCCTATCAAGCTACCAGCGGTATTTTTCACAGAACTAGAACAAATAATTTCAAGATTTGTATGGAAATACAAAAAACCTCGAATAGCCAAAGCAATCTTGAGAAAGAAGAATGGAACTGGAGGAATCAACTTGCCTGACTTCAGGCTCTACCACAAAGCCACAGTCATCAAGACAGTATGGTACTGGCACAAAGACAGAAATATAGATCAATGGAACAAAATAGAAAGCCCAGAGATAAATCCACACACCTATAGACACCTTATCTTCGACAAAGGAGGCAAGAATATACAATGGAGTAAAGACAATGTCTTTAACAAGTGGTGCTGGGAAAACTGGTCAACCACTTGTAGAAGAATGAAACTAGATCACTTTCTAACACCATTCACAAAAATAAACTCAAAATGGATTAAAGATCTAAACGTAAGACCAGAAACTATAAAACTCCTAGAGGAGAACATAGGCCAAACACTCCAACATAGATATTTAACTTGCCAAAAGTCACATGGCTAGTAAGTGGTGGAGACAGAATTTAAACCAAAGAAATCTGGTTTCAGTCTCTGCCCTTGACCACTAGGCTATGCTACTCCTCAAAATGATATAAAACACCTTTCAATTTCTAAGATCTCAATTTAAGAATCTGATTCTAATTCCTTTATTCCATGGCTCAGATGTACATGGAAAAAAGTGTTCTGCTTGCGGTTTCCACTGCCCTAGCTTCTGTCATATCACTTTCATGTTGTAATGTGTGTGTGTGTGTGTGTGTGTGTGTTTACTCTGAAATATTGGGTTGGCCAAAAAGTCCATTCATGCTTTTCTAGACCATCTTACAGAAAAACCAGAATGAACTTTTGGGCCAACCCAATATCTCATTGAAATAATATTGCCTTTCTCAGGAGACACATGTTGTCAGTTCAGTTCAGTCACTCAGTCATGTCCGACTCTGTGTGACCCCGTTGACTGCAGCACACCAAGCTTCCCTGTCCATCACCAACTCTCAGAGCTTACTCAAACTCATGCCCATCGAGTCAGTGATGCCATCCAATCACCTCATCCTCTGTCGTCCCCTTCTCCTCCCGCCTTCAATCTTTCCCAGCATCAGGGTCTTTTCCAATGAGTCAGTTCTTCACATCAGGTGGCCAAAGTATTGGAGTTTCAGCTTCAGCATCAGTCCTTCCAAAGAATATTCAGGACTGGTTTCCTTCAGGATGGACTGGTTGGATTTCCTTGCAGTCCAAGAGACTCTCAAGAGTCTTCCCCAACACCACAATTCAAAGTGTCAATTCTTCGGCACTCAGCTTTCTCTATAGTTCAACTCTCACATTCATACAGGACTACTGGAAAAACCATAGCTTTTACTAGACGGACCTTTGTTGGCAAAGTAATGTCTCTGCTTTTTAATATGCTGTCTAGGTTGGTCATAGCTTTTCTTCCAAGGAGCAAGCATCTTTTAATTTCATGGCTGCAGTCACCATCTGCAGTGATTTTGGAGTCCCCCCCCCCTCAAAAATGAAGTCCCTCACTGTTTCCATGGCTTCACCATCTATTTGCTGAAAGTGATGGGACCAGATGCCATGATCTTAGTTTCCTGAATGTTGAGTTTTAAGCCAGCTTTCTCCTTCTCTTTCACTTTCATCGAGGCTCTTTAGTTCTTTTTCTCTTTCTGCCATAAAGGTGGTGTCATCTGCGTATCTGACATTATTAATATTTCTCCTGGCAATCTTGATTCCAACTTGTGCTTCATCCAGCCTGGTATTTCACATGATGTACTCTGCATATAAGTTAAATAAGCAGGGTGACAATATACAGCTTGGACATACTCCTTTCCTGATTTGGAACTAGTCTGTTGTTCCATGTCCAGTTCTAATGGTTACTTCCTGACCTGCATACAGATTTCTCAGGAGGCAGGTCAGGTGGTCTGGTATTCCCATCTCTTTAAGAATTTTCAACAGTTTGTTGTGATCCACACAGTCATAGGCTTGGGCATAGTCAATAAAGCAGAAGAACATGTTTTTTCTGGAATTCTCTTGCTTTTTCTAGGATCCAACAAATGTTGGCAATTTGATCTCTGGTTCCTCTGCCTTTTCTAAATCCACCTTGAACACCTGGAAGTTCACTGTTCACATACTGTTGAAGCCTGGCTTAGAGGATTTTGAGTATTACTTTGCTAGCTACACATGTTGTCAGTTTGTCCTAAAACTGTGTTGTTACATTTGGATCACTTCGTTTAGGTGATGTCTTCCAAGTTTTTTCCACTGTAAGTTACTAAGCTTCCATTGGAGGAGATAACTTGTGTATGTAATATGGACATATGTAAGTATCTGGGTCCTCATAAGAGTTTCACCCATTAGTTTTAGCATCCATTGATAATGATTTGATTCCTTTATTTCTTCTATATTGTTTATACTATTAAAGAGTTTTCCCATATCCACCTTTCTGCTGCTGCTGCTAAGTCGCTTCAGTCGTGTCCGACTCTGTGCGACCCCATAGACAGGAGCCCAACAGGCTCCCCCGTCCCTGGGATTCTCCAGGCAAGAACACTGGAGTGGGTTGCCATTTCCTTCTCCATTGTGTGAAAGCGAAAAGTGAAAGTGAAGTCGCTCAGTCGCATCCGACTTCTAGCGACCCCATGGACTGCAGCCTACCAGGCTCCCCCATCCATGGGATTTTCTAGGCAAGAGTACTGGAGTGGCTTGCTATTGCCTTCTCCGATCCACCTTTCTAGAGCACTATATTTCCTGCTACCCAAGCCGCCAACTCTCCTGAGTACCTGGTGCTGCCAGAGCCCCTGCACCTCAAGCAACTGCACCACTTCCACACCTGGCCCTCACTGGGGCAGACCCAAGTCCTCCAGGGTAGCCTCAGGAGCAAACCCCAGTGTACGACCGATATGCAGAGGTGGAAATAAAACTGCAGTTGAAACCCAGGGGTACTGTGACTAAGGAAGAAGACCCAAAACCCTCCCACCAGCTGTACAAGCTGCAGATTAAATCTGCATGATCAACTAGGCAGACTCTGTGTCTATGGAGTATATATAAAAGGACATTGAGAGCTCCACAGAAGAAAACGTACTAGTTCTGATAGCTGTGGACATTGGAGGCAAGAACACACAGGAGTAGGAGCAGATTGGGATCTGAGCTGCCCCCACAGCAGGTCCAGAGACCAGCACAGTGTTGGAGGGCATCCCAGGGAGGTGAGGTGGACTGTGACTCCCAGCGAGGGAAGGGACACTGACAGCAGTGACTCAAGAAAAACATTTATTATTCTTATGTTTTGACTTGTTCTGCAGATTATTGTGGATTTTTCCTTTTTTTTTCCCTCTCCCCCCTCATGTAGTTGTTGATTTTATTGGCACTTGAAATCTAAGCTTTTGAGCTTTTTTTTTTTCCCCTCATTCACATTTTTTTAATTGTTTTTATCAACCTCTGCCTCCTTGTTGGGCTTTTGCAGTACTGGGCAGTATTTTTTTTTTCTTTTCTCTTTTTTAATTTTAATGTTTTAAACCTATTATTATTTTTTCTAAATTTATTCCTTTGTTTGCTTTTCTTACTGTTCTTTTCCCCATGCAGTTACTTTTAATATATATAAATCTTCTTTATCTACCTCTATTCAACTCTGCATATCTATTCTTTCTTTCTTTTCTTCCTTTCCTTTAGTCTCAACATAGTTGTTAGTTTTATTTTCATTGCTTTATACCCCAGTTGGCACCTTGGTTTAGCTTTGTTTTCCAGTTTGTGCTTTAGTTACTTTTGTTCTGGTAGAAATAATTTTTGGTTCCCTTTGTTTGCCAGGTCAAATTATTGCCCTTTATTTTTGTTGGACTGCTTTTATTTTGCTTATGGGTCTATATGTATATATGTATATTCAGTCACACTTTTTATTGTTGTTATTAACCTCTCCCTCTACATTGGGCCTTGGCAGCTCTATGGAGTTTTCCTTTTATTCCATTTCTCTTTCTTCTCCCTTTTTTTTCCCTCTTTTTTATAATTTTAACTTTTAATTTTTTTAAATCTATTATATTCTTTCTATATTTATTCCTTTGTTTGCCTTTGGTAGTGCTCTTTTCCCCCTGCAGTTAGTCTTTTATATAAATCGTCTTCATCTACCTCATAGTTAACTTTGCATTCTATTCTTTCTCTCTTTTCTTTCTTTCCTTTCCTCTCAACACATTTGTTAGTTTTTCTTTTAATTCCTTTATTCCCCATTTGGCACTTTGCTTTAGTTTTGTTTTCCAGTTTGTGCTTTAGTTAGTTTTGTTCTTAATCAGTAAATATAATTTTTTATTTCTGTTGTTCACCGAGTCAATCTATTGTACTTTATTGTTGTTGGAATGTTTTGACTTTGCTCATGGGTGTATATGTATATGTGAATATTCCATTATTTCAATTATTATTTCCCTGATTTTGTAACTGCCATTTGTCTGGGGTCCACCTTTGGTTTCTCATTTTTGGGTATTTGTTTTAATCTCACTTAATGCCATAACAAACCACTTGTGGAAACTTTGTTCCTGAGATCAAGACCTGAGCCTTTTAAGTGGGAGCACTGACTCCAAGATGCTAGACTACCAGAGAACTAACTCTAAGGGGTATCAAATAGTGAGAATTCACACAAAGGAAACCACTGGAATATTAGACCCAGCATCACCCAACCACCAATAGCACCTTGTGCAGGACTTCTCATCTAAACAACAAACAAAGCAAAAATACTAACAAAATCATCAGAAGACAGGATTACAACTTCTCTCAGCCCTGCCCATCAGAGGAAAAACAACAAACAAAAATTCAGCACAAATCTCACCCTATAAGAAGTTTACACAAACCACTGGATCAATCTTACAGGGCAGACACCAAAAGGAAGAAAGAATTCAACATTGAAGCCCAGAAAAGGAGACTTCAAACACAATACATTAAAAAATGAAAAGGCAGAGAACTACTACACAAATGAAGAAACAAACTAAAAACACAGAAGTCGAAATAAATGAAGAGGAAAGAGGCAAGCTACCTGGAAAAGAATTCAGATAACTGATAGTAAACCTTGAAAGCAAAATGGAGAAAATTCAAGAATCAATTAACAAAGACCTAGAAGAATTAAAGAATGAACATGCAGAGACACACAATGACTGAAATTAAAAATGATCTAGAAGGAATCAACAGCAGAATAACTGAAGCAGAAGAATGAATCAGTGAGCTGGAAGATAAAATGCTGGAAATAACTTCTGAAGAGAAGAATAAAGTAAAAAGAATGAAAAGAACTGAGGATAGTCCCAGAGACCTCTGGGGCAACATCAAATGCACTGACATTTGAATTACAGGGGTCCCAGAAGAAGAAGAGAAAAAGAAAGTGTGTGAGAAAACTTTTGAAGAGATAGTTGAAATTTTCCTGAACATGGAAAGGGAAACAGTCAAGTCCAAGAGGCACAAAGAGTCCCATACAGGATAAACCGAGGAGAAACACGCCAAGACACAAACTAATCAAACTTATGAAGACTAAACACAAAGGAAGAATATTAAAAGCAGTAAGGGAAAAGTAACAAGTAACATACAAGGGAAACCCCACTTGCTTAACAGCTGATCTTTCAGCAGAAACTCTGCAGGCCAGAAGGGAATGGCAGGATATATTTAAAGTGCTGAATGGGAAAAATCACAACCAAGATTACTGTACCTGGCAAGGATCTCTCATTCAAAACTGATGGAGAAATAAAAAGCTTTTCAGACAAGCAAAAGTTAAGAGAATTCAGTGCAACCAAACCAGCTTTACAACAAACACTAAGTGGACTTATATAGTGAAGAAATACAAGAGAAGAAAAAAGATCTATAAAATCAACCCCAAGCAATTAAGAAAAGGGCAACAGGAATATATATATCAATAATTACTTTAAATGTAAATGGATTAAATGCTCCAACCAAAAGACACAGACTGGTTGAATGGATACAAAAACAAGACCCATATATATGCTGTGAAAGAAAACCACTTCAGACCTCAAGACACATATAGACTGAAAGTGAGAGGATGGAAAAATATATTCCATGCAAATGTGAAGCAAAAGAAAACAGGAGTAGCAATCCTCACATCAGACAAAATAGACCTTAAAATAAAGATTACAAGAGATAAGGAGGGACATTACATAATGATCAAGGGATCAATCCAAGAGGAAGACATAACAATTATAACTATCTATGCACACAACATAGGCGCACCTCAATATACATAAGACAAACACTAACAGACATAAAAGGAGAAACTGACAGTAACACAATAACAGTAGGAGACTTTAACACCCCATTCACACCAATGGATAGATCCTCAAAACAGAAAGTTAATAAGGAAACACAAGTCTTAAATGATATATTAGATGAGATGGATCTCGTTGACATCTTCAGGACATAGCATCCAAATGCAGAAGAATACACGTTCTTCTCAAGTGCACATGGAACATTCTCTAAGATAGACATCTTGGGTCACAAATCAAACCTCAGTAAATTTAAGAAAATTGAAATAATATCAAGCATCTTCTCCAACCACAACACTCTGAGACTAGATATCAATTATAAGAAAAAAACTGTAAGAAACACAAACACATGGAGATTAAACAACACATTTCTAAATAACCAACAGGTTACTGAAGAAATCAAAAGGGAAATTTAAAAAATTCTAGAAACAAATGACAACTCAAAACCTATAGGATGCAACAAAATCAGTCCTAAGAGGGAAGTTTACAGCAATACAATCCTACCTCAAGAAACAAGAAAAACATTGAATAGACAGCCTAACTTTACATCTGAAACAACCGGAAAAAGAAGAACAAAAAGACCCCAAAATTAGTAAAAGAAAAGAAATCATAAAGTTCCAAGCACAAATAAATGAAAAAGAAATGAAAGAAACAATATTAAAGACTAATAAAACTAAAAGCTGGTTCTTTGAGAAGATAAAATTGACAAACTTTTAGCCAGACTCATCAAGGAAAAAAGAGAAGAATCAAATCAGCAAAATTAAAAATGAAAAAGGAGAGGTTACCACAGACAATGCAGAAATACAAAGGTTTATAAGAGACTATTAGGAACAACTATATGGCAATAAAGCAGATAACCTGGAAGAAATTGACAGGTTCTTAGAAAAGTTCAATCTTCCAAGACTGAGCCAGGAAGAAATAAAAATTATGAACAACCCAATGACAAGCACTGAAATTGAAGCTGTGATCAAAAGTCTCCCAAAAAACAAAATCCCAGGGCCAGGAGCACTCTATCAAACATTTAGAGAAGAGCTAATGCCTATGCTTCTAAAACTCTTTCAAAAAATTGCAGAGGAAGGAACACTTCCAGACTCATTCTACGAAGCCTCCATCACCCTGATACCAAAACCAGACAAAGACAACACAGAAAAAGAAAACTACAGGCCAATATCACTGATGAACATAGATGCAAGAATCCTCAACAAAATTTTAACAAACAGAATTCAGCAACACATCAGAAAGCTCATACACCATGATCAAGTTGGGTTTATTCCAGGAATGCAAGGATTCTTCAATATATGCAAATCAATCAATCTGATACACCATGTTAACAAATTGAAAGATAAAACCATATGATTATCTCAATAGATGCAGAAAAAGCCTTTGACAAAATTCAGGACCCATTTACAATTAAAACTCTTCAAAAAATGGGCATAGAAGGAACCTACCCCTACTATATATGAGGAACCTACCCCTCATATATAGTAAAGGCCATATATGATAAGCCTACAGCAAACATCATTCTCAATGGTGAAAAATTGAAAGCATTCTCCCTAAGATCAGGAACAAGACAAGGATGTCCACTTTCACCACTATCATTCAACATAGTTCTGGAAATCCTAACTACAGCAATCAGAGAAGAAAAAGAAATGAAAGGCATCAGATCAGAAAAGAACTAAAGCTCTCACTGTTTGCTGATGACATGATACTGTACATAGAAAAGCCTAAAGATAGTATCAGAAAATTACTAGAGCTAATCAGTGAATTTAGCAAAGTTGCAGGATACAAAATCAATACACAGAAATCACTTGCATTTCTATGTATCAATAATGAAAAATCAGAAAGAGAAATTAAGGAATTAACCCCATTCACCATTCCAACAAAAACAATTAAATATCTAGGAATAAACTCACCTAAGGAGACAAAAGAACTGTACACAGAAAAGCACTAAGTTTCAAAGCACTAAGTAAAAATATCCTTAATCTTAAATTAACAGAGGTATAGGACTATTTCCTCACCCAAAATAAACCTTTCAAGGACCTTCAGTTTTCTCAAATTCCCTTAATATTTTTGCTCTAGATCATGGTCATTTGTTCAACTGCTAGGACAGTCACTCTAGAAGGAATGATAGGAATAAAATGCTTTTCACAGGTAACAGATGAGAAGCTCTGTATGATAAAAAGTCAATCATTCAGTGCATTATATGCATTTCCTGAGATTCTATAAATATTTCAAAATAAAAGATTTTTTAAGTAAATCATTACAGGCAGGGATATAAATGTTAGTAGGCTCAGGCAACTATTACACGAAGAGCTAAACCATATGCAACTCAACTGAAATTTCTTTGTTACAACTCAGAAACAAAGATCACAGAGAAAAAGAAATACCTCAGAAAAGATAACTACAAATGAGCAGGCACATATCTAAAAAGCTCTCACGCTGAAACCTGTTAAGGTCAGGACTAATTTCCAGCCAGGACTGAAACTATGGATTTTTTTTTTTTTACCAAGATTGTTAGCCAAGAATGAAAATCCAATAAAGGAATATAAGACACGTCCTTTCTTCCATACATTTTCAACTACAATTCTTGTTTTGGAAAAAAAAAAAAAGGCAAAATTATTCATTTATCTTTTAAAGGCTTTCACAACTACACCACACCAAAATAACTTCTACACATAAGAGCTATTATTCTGTTACTGGCTTCTTTGTTTTAAAATCCAAAGATCTACTTTCTGAGTGCCTTAGGAGTCCAAAACATCATAAGAAATGCACACATTGTGGTTATGTCTTTCAAAAATAAATATACACTAGTTGTATGAAAACCCTCCTTCCCATATTTTTTCAACACCTTTATCACTGCTGCTGCTGCTGCTGCTGCTAAGTCGCTTCAGTCGTGTCCGACTCTGTGGGACCCCATAGATGGCAGCCCACCAGGCTCCCCCGTCCCTGGGTTCTCCAGACAAGAACACTGCAGTGATCTGCCACGCCCTCCTCCAGGGGATCTTCCGGACCCAGGGATCGAACTCAAGTCTTAGTCTCCTGCACGGCAGGTGGGTTAGCACCATGGGGAAGACACGCGGACTTCAGAGCCTCACAGAGCAAGCCTGGTATGTACAGTGAGTGCGTATATTTTCTGCATTATTCTCTGCTGCTCCTGCTAAGTCGCTTCAGTCATGTCTGACTCTATGTGACCCCACAGACGGCAGCCCACCAGGCTCCGCCCCCCTGGGATTCTCCAGGCAAGAAAACTGGAGGGGACTGCCATTTCCTTCTCCAATGCATGAAAGTGAAAAGTGAAAGTGAAGTCGCTCAGTCGTGTCCAACTCCTAGCGACCCCATGGACTGCAGCCCACCAGGCTCCTCCGTCCATGGGATTTTCCAGGCAAGCGTACTGGAGTGGGGTGCCATTATCTTCGCCGTCTGCACTATCCTAACTTTCAATTTTTAAGTCACTAGTAACAACCTACTGCTTGGAAAATAACGTTTTATTTTTTAAACAATACACAATTATTACCCTAACGGTTCTTGAGGTCAGGAGTCTGAGATGGGTCTCAATGGGCTGAAATGAAGATCATTAGCAGAACTGTGATCCTTTCAGGAACTTCTCCAGGGAAATCTGTTTCCTTGCCTTTTTCAGGTTCTAGAGGCCAACACCAAGCTATCTTATTTCCTCCAAAAATGGTTCTTCCACATCAGTCCGGTTGTGACGTATAGATCCTGGCATGAACACAGAGCCCTGAGTCCTCTCCCCAGAGATGCAGGTGCCTCGCCTGGTGGGCTCCTCCTGGAAGGCTCCTCCTGGATGCGGCTGCTGCAGGGCACCCCCGGCCCTCTGGGAAGGACGGCACCGCCCATGGACACAGCTCAGGGTCACGGGGAGGGCAGTGAGGAGACCCACTGACGCCATCAACCCCCAAATCTGGAGAGAGTCTCAGAAGACTAGAGCCTGGAGCTGCCGCCGGCGGGGAGGGCAGAATGCAAACGGCAGGGACTGCGCTCCGTGGGGGCTGGACGGGCGTTAGGGGTGCTGTAAGCAGCAGAGCTTTCTTAGGCGCTGAGCTGGGGGACAGAGACCTCTGGCTGAGCGTTCTGAACAACAAAGCCCCGTTCACAGAAGCCAAAGGCAGCTCTGGAAGGCCCTTTCCTACTCCAGACAGGGCAGGAGAGAAGAAAAACAATTGCTGGGTCAGCTTCTCCCAAAGCAAACCACCCCCACCACAAAAATAAATAAATAGATACAGGAAAAGAAACAAAAACTTCTCATCCCTCCCGGCCCGCACACCCACCCAAGGCACCTGGTCCTAAAGGCTCCCCTAAAATCCTCGTCGTACATTCCCATCTAACAGTCCCCGGTGCCGTGTCAACACACTGGTCACAAGAGACTACAAGCTCAGGGCTGCCTGCTTTCACCCTGGCCCAGGGCTCTCTCTTCCCGGATGGATTGCGGGGTGCAGGGAGGGGGGCAGCTGGAAACGAGTCTCCGCTGACTTGGCGGCCCCCGCTGTGAGCACCCACTCCAAGCGGCGCCCCGGCCAGAGTGCCCTCCCTAGGGATCTGTCCCCACCCCGGCCCTTCCAATTAAGACTGAGATTTTATTTTCCCGCGCAAGTGGCTGCATCCCTGCCTCCTCGGGGGACTGGCGTCAGGATCCTCTGCAGATGCTCAAGCTCCACAGTCAGCCGTCTGTGACCCTGGCTCCGCATCCACGGACTCAACCAATGTAGATCGTGAACGACTTATTACTGAAAAACATCCGCGTGTTTAAGTGGACCCGGGTGGTTCAAAATGTTTTCAACAGTCAACTGTACTCTATTGTCTTTTGATACCACTTTTGTGATACAGCTGACTCTCAGAGAGTCACTTAGCTTAGATCCTTGGATGCTAATTGCTGGAAAGGTTAAGAATCTTTTCAGATTAAAAGATGTCACAATGTTGCTTTGGGGGGGTCTTAATACCAGCCTCCTATGTGTGTCATTATGGGTTCATAATTAAATAATGAAAATTACTTTAATGATCATGAGACACTCCTCTGTCACAGGCCCCATCCTAAGCTCTTTACTCAGACAACTTCACTGAATCATCCATCCATCTTCCACTGTGGATCAGTTACCATCTGAGGCGCAGAGAGGGCGAGAGCAAGCTGAAGATCACTCAGCATGAGGCAAGGAGCTGGCACCCTGAGCACACAGAGGGTCCAGAACGCGTTTGTCCATTCTTCTGCTTTTATTTTTTTAATGCATATCTACATCTTTACTTACATAATCTACTGAAGGAGGCAAATGCCAAGTGCCCTGGATTAAAACAGTATGCCTGTGTTCCTTTCAATTTCTTACTGAAGCTGGTGGCCTTCTTTACTTATCAAGTCATTTTAAAATCCAACCTGCTTGGAGAAGGTAAACGATCATCTTTCCTCTCCCCAAGAGACATAAATTACAGTTATACTAAAAATCAGATGATTAAGAAAACATCTTCATTCCTTTAATAAGAAAAGCAGCCTTGTTTCTGAAAGTTATTGAGTGTTTTTTAATGTCTGATTTCAAACATGTGAAATGTTATTCCTTTGCTGTTTTCCCAAACCTCAGACTCCAAACCTTAGGCTAACATTATCAGCACTGGTAACATAAAACACAAGACACTTTCAGATTTCTCAATGAGGAACCGCACACTGTCACGTCCGTGTGTGCCAGGGAAGGAACCAGGACCCTGCCCGGTGTCGAGGCCACCTCGGGCACCCCAGCTTCAGGAGTGGGACCCGTGTTTGAAATAGCTGCTTGTGGTTTTCCTTTACCATCTTCTCTGGGTCAAGTATGCCCTTGTCGTCTTTCAGAAAAGGCAATTATCCTGTAAACGAGAGATGTGATTTTAACAACTAAGCGTGTCTGTAACTGAGCAAACTGCCCTGGCGTGGGCTGCCTGGGACACCACCAGTACCCAATCCCTCCGGCAAACAGATTCTACCTGGGCGTGTGGGGGAGGAGGAAGAAATGCTGATGACATGTGGGCATTAATGATGCTCTCATTCATCCTGAGAAGGGGAGGCAGGGAGGTGACCGGAAGGGCCACGCCCGACGGTAAGACGGGGACCCCCAAGGGTGCGTCTTCAGATGCAGCTATGTGATTCTGCCTTGTGTGCTCCCTGGGGACCGCGACAGAGTCGCACACCGGACACAGTGGACCCAGAGTGTGCAGGGGGGCTAGCATTGGGGTTCTGCTGTTACTGGCTCTGCTTGCTTAGTTGCTTCAGTCGTGTCCGACTCTCTACGACCCCATGGACCTTGGCTGGCCAGGCTCCTCTGTCCGTGCAGTTCCCCAGGCAAGAATACTGGAGTGGGTTGCTATTTCCCTATGTATTGGCTCTAGGTAGTTTTAATAACAAATATCCCCTTGCAAGTGGGAAGAGTGGAAGATGTTGCTTTTTCGTCACTAGGTCATGTCCAGCTCTTCTGTGACCCCATGGACTGCAGCCCGCCCGTCTCCTCTGTCCATGAGATCTCCCAGGAAATACTGGAGCGGGTGGCCATTTCCTCCTGCAGGGGATCTTCCTGACCCAGGGATGGAACCCAAGTCTCTTGCACTGGCAGGTGGATTCTTTACCACTGAGCCACCAGGAAAGCCCAACGGAGAAGGGAGGGTACACACAGCAGAACAGAGGCTCTGGAGGACCGCAGTGTCTCCCCACACCTCACACTTACACCTGCTCCTCAGTGGGCACGGCCAGGCCTCTGTGCCCGCTCCCTGGGCCGGAGGTCCCTGCAGCCTCTGCGTCCCAGGGGGTTTCTGGTGCCATCGGAGGGTCTTAAGAGGGGTGGCCGAGCAGGAGAAGCCGGCTCTGGGGCCGGGCTGCCTGACTCCAATGCTTGCTCCCCCTGCCCAGCCTTGGAGCCTCAGCTGCCACCCCGCAACACACAAGGTTATCATAAGGATTTGACCTCATAAAACAAATGAAAAACAAAGAAAAGAGGAAAAAGTGCTGACCCAGTTCAGGACACACTCAGGTAGTATCCCCCAGTGACAGAACCATGTTAAAAGATAAACAAGCCAATTTATACACCCGCTGCCGTTTCAGCACACACTAAAAGGAACCGCACAGACGGTGCATGGCATGTCAAATGATACAATGGGTGTTTAAAATCCAAGAGGCATGGCTGGAAACTGCCATACAGAAGTCTGCAGGATGCATTAAAGGAAAAGCTCCTCCATCCTCAAGATACCTCGGCGTCAGTAACAGGACGAGAGTTCAGGACCAGAGATTATTTATAAAAAGCCATCAATATTCCAACGACCATTCAGTTCTCTGAACAGGTAGGGTGTCTGACACGAACTCCAGTCATCCAGAAAAGGTGACGCAAATACAAGAAAGAAGATAAAAATCACCTTGTTGTCTGAAGCATCTTTTCAAATAATCATATAATTAAATGGGGATGCAAGACTTAACACCAATGACGGGACAAGTAGGACCCTAAGGTCAACACTGGACAAAAGCTAATTCATGTGCACCAGGCCTGTTTATAAATTCTAGAAGTGTCTGCAGTGTCTCCACAGTCAAATCAGATGATAGGGCAGATTCAGAGAACCCTGACAAACGTAGGGAAGGAAACACGTTTCTACAGGTTTACTGAGACAATGAAAACTCACGGTCACAATCTGAACAGCCAACTAAGCTTGCACTATGTGCCTGGTTCTGCATGGATTATCTCACTGAAGCATCAAGATGACACTGGGAAGTGGTTCCCGTTTATCACTCCCAGTTCATAGAGAAAGTAAATCAGGGGTCCGAGATCTCTGATTACAAAGTGAGACACTGATTCAAAGTGGACTCCAAAACACAAGTTCTTAATCACTAAAGTGTAGATAAACAAAAAATGACCAAACCAGCATAAATTAATGACCAGTTCTTCCCACTAGTTTCTTGTCTCAAACCCAGTTGTCTATTTGGAAGAATAAGATCAATAATGTGGTTTCCCAATTTCCGCATACTTCTGGAGAGTAGAATTTAACTCATGTCACTGGTGTGACTGCAAATAAAGATTTGTGCACACAGATGAGATCACACACTTCCTGAGGTCACTGGGTCAGAGTTAGAGAGACCTTAGGGGTCATTTAGTTAAGTCTTCATTTTATGGATGAAAAATCAAAGTTCAGAGAAGGTGAAAAGCGTTCTCCAAGTCACATGTAAAGAATCCAGGTCAAAACAAAGAAGGTCAAAAGGGAAAATAAAATAAAATTTTAACACTAACACATTCACTAGTAAAACATAAAAACATAATAAAGTGCAATACATTTCTAGGCTGCTTTACTTAACGTAAATTCGTTTCTCTGTTCTTACTATTGAACTAATAAGCATTCCAGCTGCTGCTGCTGCTGCTGCTAAGTCGCTTCAGTCATGTCTGACTCTCTGCGACCCCAGAGACGGCAGCCCACCAGGCTCCCCCGTCCTTGGGATTCTCCAGGCAAGAACACTGGAGTGGGTTGCCATTTCCTTCTCCAGCTACTTTAATGTAAAAGAAAAACAAAAACAAAACATTATGCTGCTGATTTGAAATCAATGAGAGGCAAAATGATCTGAGACAGGACGTGTTTCATTGCCTAAGGTCAGAAGCAGACAGAACATTCCCTCGTCTATACACACGCATCGACTCGCATCACAGACAAATCAATGAGGCCCTGTATCATCCAACTGAAATGTAACACCCATTTTAATCCATCCATTAAAAGATCATTACTCGAAATAAGGTGACAATAGAATTGATTTCTGATTTGTATTATAATAGGTTTTCATCCCTTCTGCTGTGTTCTTTCACCCTTTCTAGTGAGCTATGGCAGATACAGACTTTAAATAATAGATTATTTGTAACTTTTTCAAAAAGCTGTGGGGGGGTCAGGTCAACCTGTATTTCCCAATCACCTGAGACCAGCCCATGGGCTTTCAGGAGACCAGAGCTACGCAGGGGCCTGTTGAGCTGGCCGGCAGTGTCAGTGTGGCCCAACAGCCTCAGTTTCCCTGACTGTGGAACCAAGCATGAGAGACGCATCCTCCTGGGGCCCTGCCTAGGTGATCCACAGCATCATCTTCCTTGAGGCATGGAGGTTCTTCTGATCATAAACATCAAGGCTTGCTGGTCTACCAAGTCAACCAGAGGACCCCAACGCCAGTCAGTCACGGCCAGCCTTCACGGCCTGCCCGTCTCTAGTTTTCTATACATGTGTGACGGAAACAAAAAGGAAACTGCCGCTTCCGCGGGAGCACGCCACAGATCACAGCCCATTCTGAGCTGCTCGGCTGCGCATCTGACCGCATCCTCCTTCTCAGCGCGATCACTAGTTTTCTTGGTCGGTTAATTTTTAACCAAGTCAGTTAAAGCGCAAAGCCATTACCAGGACACACGTTAAAAGATTCTGTTTCTGTCCTCCTCCCACTCAATACAACACAATGCCAAGTGCACTTTAAGAGGCCGGCCCCTTGCTGTCATCTCTGGGCCCGGGCGAAGGTCTTTTCTCTGAGTATGAATCCCTCGATGAGACGCCTTCACGGTCCCACTCGCATAAACCCTGATATACCAATCCGGGTATTCATCCTTAAATGAAGTTGGGATATAGAGTCATTCCAGAAGAAATCTAAGGGCAAAATGCTTAGAGATATTTACAAAAATTTCCTCTTTTTACAATGGTCTCTCCCACACTCGATATGACAGCTCACCTTAAATGTACTGCCTTTATCAAATCTTCCCTTATCATTCATTTTAGCTTTTATAGATATCTTTTCTTTTCCCACTCATGTCTTAAACACTTAGATAACATTGAATTATATATACGGATAGCAAATGTACCCCTGACATAAACAAGTTTGGAAACAAACATGGCTTAAGTGCACTACCCAACCAGTAAGAAGAGCCCAGTGCCCTGGCCTGCTAAGGGCTACATGCTGCTAAGGGCCTGCTACATGCTCTCCTCTGCCAGCAGCCAGTCAATTACAGGTTAATATATATTTTCAAGGAGGAGTTGGGGTGGGAGGGAGAAGGAGGCGGCTGCGAGGGAGGAAGAATTAAAGGGGAAAAAAAAATGCATTTGTCTCTTCCTCTTCATTGCACTCACAGGCATCCTTCCACCCCAATTTAAACTATTGATATTTTTAAGTACAAACCAGGCTAGTTTTCCTCTCATCCTTATCAGTGGTTGCAAGGTTATCTGCACAAAACCAACATCAAGGAGGGGGAAGAGGCTCTGACCTGTTCTGAATCCCTCTAACATATACACTCATTGTTCCTCAAGGTCTCAAACCTTTCTTGTGCTTAGTCGCTTAGTCGTGTCCTACTGTTTGCAAACCCCCCTGGACTGTAGCCCACCAAGCTCCTCTTGTCCATGGGGATTCTCCAAGCAAGAATAATGGAGTGGGTTGCCACGTCCTCCCCTCCAGGGGATCTTCCCAACCCAGGGACTGAACCCAGGGCTCCCGCATTGCAGGTGGATTCTTTACCAGCTGAGCCACCTGGGAAGCAAACCTTTGTTAGAGGCAATAAATTTTGCATCAGCAGATCCGCTCACCGCTCACCTCGGCTCCCTCACTCACTCACTGTACACGGCTTTCAGCATCCTCGCACGTCCCTTTGGGTTTCTCTGACTGCTAGAAAACAAGTGAACCAGTATGGGTCCTGCACAAATGAAAGACAGGAGACTCACTGTCTCAAAATCCCTGGCCCAAATAAAATTCAAACACAACATGTAAATTCAAAATATAAAGCGGTGGCGTTTCAAACCCTCTCTTCCTGGCTACGCTCAGCAGACTTTACCCTGGTCAGAAGGGAACCAACTGTTTTGTTCTCCCAATCATTCAGGAAAATTAAAAATTAGCTCTTTCTTTCCTCTTCAATCACGCCAACAATTCTTACCTACCTGTTCCAGCCCTTCTGTGGGCATTTCTGTTTTGTGTAACTGGCCCAGGCCAGCATTTAAACCTTGAACAGGCTTCGTGAGACACCCTGCCCGCCTGAGACGTGATTCAATGACGACAGTGCAAACGCGTGCCTGAGCGCGCATGCAACTGGACTCGTTCTTACAGACTCACAATTGTGCACAAGCTCTCACCAACTGTCACTCCTTTCGAGGTGAAGGAAAGAGAAGGCCAAACCAAGGGACAAGGTCAAGAATTTATTTAAAAAATATTAAGAACAGATGTCACCTTTGACATATAAAATATTACAAGCACACAGGAGTACACGTAGCAAGCAAACCTTCCTTTAAAACAAGCTGTTCAAAATTGTTTTTATTTTTCAAATATTTAAATTTTTAAGTCTATTTTAATATCAGTTTTCAAAAAAAAATCCGTTTGTTCCTCTTCTGTAAGTAATCGATGTCTGTGCATTCCACATTCAAATACTAGATTATGACAAGGAGAATCTCTTAAAGGTATAAAGGCTGGAGCCAATCAGAGGGAAAAGGGTTCTGCTCTCCTTTATCTCCTAGTCATGGATTAAGGACTGTACTGATAATATCAAGCGTCTTCCTACAGAAATAATGCTGCATTATTAACTTCCTCTACTCTGACAGTAGAGAAAAAGGTATCAAAAGTACCTTTGTATGTTTCAAGGTAATTCTATTTTACTTCCAAGAACCGTGTACCAGTCTCCTCTATACACAGGCACACCACCGACTCAGTATTCAACAAATAATGTGCAGACAGGGTGCTTTCTTCAAGCAAAAAGCTGTCTAAGGATATGTTAGTCACTCAGTCGTGTCTGACCCCAGAGACTGTAGCCCACCAGGCTCCTCTGTCCATGGGATTTTCCAGGCAAGGGTCCTGGAGTGGGTTGCCATTCCCTTCTCCAGCGGATCTTCCCCACCCAGGGATTTGAACCCAGGTCTTCTGCATTGCAGGCAGATCCCTTAAGGTCTGAGCCACCAGGGAAGCCTGGGTAACGATGAAGCCAGTAAAACTCTGACCCTCTTCAAATTTAGCCAAATCAGAAAACCAGGAAATTCCACCCTGGCCTAGAGAAGCTGGCCAGCAGTCTCAGGAGAAGCCGGCCCTCTGTGCCGGGTGGGGTGTAACTCTCCCAAGGGGCCACCAGCCCACCCAAAAGCTGGGCGGGACAGGGGCCGTAGGACACCTTGGGTCAGGAATCTTCCACCCTCAGAAACCTGGACCATCTATTTCTAACCCTTTCCTTCTGAGCACTCAATAAGCATAACTAATACATTTTAGCCACTACTGTATATTCATCTACGTATTCCTCTTTATACTTTTAATTTCACTTAGCAGCTTTTTCCCTCACAGTACTGATTTGATCAGAACACTAAAAAGCTCCATATTCTGTGTCTTACACACAAATCTATTTAAGAAATGTTTTTAAAATCCTATCTGTATTCAGATCTAGCCCAGAGGCCATAGGTGACCAAAAGACCTAATTTCTAAAACAGAGATTTTAAATTTACAAACAAAAAGGAACTTTGTGTAACAGAGTTTGCCAAGGAAAGTGCTATACACACTTCAGCTGGTAAAGGCTTATTTTAATGGTTTAATCTTTGAGACACATGACAAAATACTCCACTGTTTCAGATTTTAGGGGCTTCCCAGGTGGTGCTAGTGGTAAAGAACCTGCCTGCCAATGCAGGAGACGGAAGAGATCCCTGGGTTGGGAAGATCCCCTGGAGGAGGGAATGGCAACCCACTCCAGTATTCTTGCCTGGAGGATCCCATGGACAGAGGAGCCTGGCGCCTTACAGTCCATGGGGTTGCAGAGCTGGACGCAACTGAGCGACCAACACCAAAGGGTTTTTATTAGCTCTAGGGCCTGCAGTCTGTAGAGACAGAGTTCAATTAGCTGCACTGGCAGACAGGCATAAAGGTTCATATCATCTACCAAAGCAATATGTAAGCTTCACCCTCAATGGTCAATGATCCACAACTGGTTTAACACATTATGGCACAAACACTGGAAGAGTAAGCGATCATTTACAAATGATGATCCTACACACTGGCATATCTACAGAAAAAACAATAGAATAAATGACAGAGAATTGCTTCAAAGTGATCCAACTGATAGGGAACAGAAATGAACTAAGACAGACCATGAAATGATCGCCGAAGCCAAGTGATGAGTACATGGGTGGTCACGACCAACTCTATTTTTATGAATGCCTAAAATGTTCCAATAAAATTTTTTAGATCTGATGGCCAAAACAGTTCCTAACATAGAAAGGTGTTCGTGATATACTCTTTAAAACACATCATGAGGTGTTTCAATGAAGTGAAATTTATATATCCTAAAATTCACTCATTTGAGCACTCAGGATGTTGTGATCAGAACACCTAAATGTGGCCACTTGGGTCTACCAAGTTAGACTCTGAGACCTGAAAATAATTTACCATGATTGGTCCTCAGTTTCCTCTTCTAGAAAATGAATATAACATCTACCTCTCAGAACTGCATGAAACAGCAAATGGGAAAGGGTTCTGTAAATTGCAGTTTGTCAGATAAATTTTGACTGCACCATTTCCTAAACTATTTACCCATTTTAAGTAGACTGTTTAATGAGTTTCAGTAAATTTATAATTATGCAACCACCATCCCCATGCTTCCCAGGTAACAAAGTGGTAAAGAATCCACCTGCCAATGCAGGATACTCAAGAGACACGGCTTTGATCCCTGGGTCGGGAAGATCCCCTGGAGAAGGAAATAGCAACCGACTCCAGTATTGTTGACTGGAAAATCCCATGGACAGAGGCGTCTGGAGGGCTACAGTTCATGGGGTCAAAAGAGCTGGACACAATTGAAGCGACTTAGCATGCACACACACCATCCCCATCCATTTTAGAATACTTGCAACAACCCAAAATTTCCCCTGTGCCTTTCTGCAGGCAGTCCTCTGTCCTACCCCTAGCAAAGGCAATGCTGACTGGCTTCCATCTTCTGCCTTTTCTAGAAATCTCACACAAATGGAATCACACAATATGTAGTATTTAGAGTCTGGCTGTTTTCTCTCACTGAGGGTCATCTTTTGTGCGGCACGCATCAGAAGTTTGTTTCTCATTGGGGAATTGCACTGTAAGGATATGACATACCACATCTTGTCTATCCATTCACCAGTGATAGACATGTAGACTGTTTCATTTCTGGCTATTAGGAGTAGTGCTGAACATCTATATGAAAACCTTTGCATGAACATATGTTTTTACTTCTCTTGAGGCAGATACCTAGAAGTGGAACTGCTGGTTCATGTGGAAAACGTTATGTTTAACTTTTTAAGAAACTGCAAACTGTTTTCCAAAGTGACTGTATAATTTTACATTCCCACTAGCAATTTATAAGGCTTCTAGTTTCTCCACATCCTCACCAACACTTGGTAGTGTCCATCTTTTCATTACAGCTCATTGTAGGAGATGGGTAGTAGGATTTCTCTGTGGTTTAAAGTTGCGCCTTCCTAGTGACTAATGATCCTGGACATTTCCCCATGTGCTTATTTGCCCCCCATATCTTCCTTGCTCATTTTTAGTTTAGTCATTTTCTTACTACTGAGTTGTAAAAGTTCTTCATCTAATCAGATTCTTTATGGGATATATGATTTACAAGTAGTTTCTCCTGATCTGTGACTTGTATTTTCATTTTCTTAATAGCATACTATAAAAAACAAACTTTTTAAAATTTGATATTCAATTTATTGACTTTTTCTTCTGCTGTTCATGTTTTTTTGTATGTAAGAAATCCTGCTGAACCCTGAAGCACAAAGATGTTATGTTCCTTTATGCTGTCTTCTAGAAGTTTTACAGTTTTACACTTAGTTTTGTGATATGTTTTCATAACTTGTTCCTTGGTGGAGAGAAAAAAAAAACAACTAGTAATAAATTAGTATTACTAGTAATAAAACCAGTAATAAACTCCTTTAAAAATGTGATTACATATGCTTCTATATAGTTAAAGGCACACAAACAGAAAGATAAAAATCTAAACCAAAACACCAGATAAGTACTTGTATTTCAGTGAGTTTTATTTTTTATTTTTTGCAGTACTTAGGAATAACATATAATAAAGTGGTTTCAAAATGCTACATGCCAAACTGTAGGCTTCATCTCACTCAGACAATGAATATGTACTTTAGTCCTGCACTAACTACACAAAGGTATCATCAAAACGCAGCGACAAATTTCAGGAGCAGGCAGCCAAGTGTCAGGCTGTACACATGCCACGATGGACGCGCGGCCAGAGACATCCTGGAGGTTTAGGAGGACGTGAGGAAAGAGGGCTGCTGAGCCCTCGGAGAGCCTCCAGGTTAGAGACAGGGACCGGGCAAACTTCTCGAGAGGAGCAACAACTGGACAGTCTGGCCTCCAGTTCAGTGCAGAGAATACCGAGTGCCCAAATCCAGAGCAAAACATCTGGAGGAGCCCAGCAACACGTTTAATTGTTTTAAAGAAGCTTCTTTTTCTAACAAGCATCTTGTGTGTGTGTGGGTGTGGGTGTGGGGGGGGAGGAGGCATGTTCTAGAATGGGCTGCTGCTGCTGCTACTGCTAAGTCACTTCAGTCGTATCCGACTCTGTGCGACCCCATAGACGGCAGCCCTCCAGGCTCCACCATCCCTGGGATTCTCCAGGCAGAACACTGAAGTGGATTGCCCTTTCCTTCTCCAATGCATGGAAGTGAAAAGTGAAAGTGAAGTTGCTCAGTCGTGACCGACTCTTAGAGACCCCATGGACTGCAGCCTACCAGGCTCCTCTGTCCATGGGATTTTCCAGGCAAGAGTACTGGAGTGAGTGGCCATTGCCTTCTCCACCAGAATGGGCTAGTAACTGTTATACGTGGTGTCTTTAACAACACAGCGGCCAGATAACAAAAATTAATGAGTATTGTGGAGTGTGGTATGCAGTTCTTCGCAAATAAAGTTTAATTACAACAGAAAGATGTCCAGTTCTTGACAGAAGCTTTTAACCTTCCATCCGTGGCCAATAACCTTTAGAAACAAGTCAGGCCTTCATTTTGAACCAAATGTAATGAACACTATATTTGATCGTTAAGCTAACGTCAGGAACCCACTCCTGTTCAGGGCTGGGAGTATTTCTGAGCCAAGACGGGAGCCGCCTCACCGTGCTGCTGAGTTCCGACTTGCTGCTTCCCTGGATAACAAGCTCTACTCGCCAGAGAGCTTCCGGCCTCCACGAGCGCAGCCCAGGGATCGCTCCGCCCGCCCCGCGTCCTGGGCGCTCAGGCCCCGAAGCAGACACTTCCGGCAGCTGCGGCTCACACAACCCGGTTCTCCGGCTTCTTCTGGCAATCGCTGAGAAATCAGGACAACAAAACCTTGTGTCCTCCTGAATCCGGAGGCCCTTCTTTGGCACCGCGAATCCTGAAGTCGGTCTCTCCTGCGGCCGGGGGCGGGGGGCAGGGAGCAGGCAGAAAGGTGGGCCCGCACCTGAAGAGGAGGAGTGACTGCGGGCTCCCAGGCCTCCAGCGAGCCTGACAATCATCATTAACAACACAGCCCGTGCAGACGCGTGCCAGGGCGTGCTGGAGGCACCGGACAGGATGAAGGGGCTTCGTCACCATACCCTGCCTCTCTGCGCTCTTACCGTCCCCACTCGACAGTGGGGAAACTGAGGCAAAGCGGAGGCGGATGACCTGCCCGGGTCAGAGCCTCTCCTTCCCAACCAGCACCCACAGGGTCGCTGCCCGCCCTACACTGTCGCTGTCATTTCACTTGTGTCTGGAGTGACATTTTGATGGGAGGAGACCAGCTCACGACAAGTCTGGGTTCAGACCGCCCCTTCCCCAAATCTTGTTTGGAATGGCATTTGTATCGTTTGTTTCTCCCGATCTCCATTCAATTAGATATTTTTCACTGAACCGGAGGGCACTTAGACGTACACCATGCTGCCCCGCAGCACACAATGACCGTCCACCTCTCCTGGCCCCTTGGGGGGCCTGCTTCCGATAAGCTGCCGACCCTCCTGAGACGAGGACAACCGCCTCTGAGCGCACCCCACGGGGCGGGCAGCCCAGGGCCCCACGCCCCTCACCGCCGCGCTCGGCTCCCAGGCTCCGGGTGCAGTAACCAGACCGCCCCACGGCGGCCTCTACCGCGTGAGGTCAGGGCGAAGCCGAGCGGTAGCACAATCGCCAACGACACTGCTCTGGCTTCGAACAAGACACACCATGCCGAACAAGCGCGTCCCAAGAAATAAAACGCACAGGCGACTTTCAGACATCTACAGCCAGTGGCAAGCTCTAGTACCTCTATCAAACTCTAGGAAAACACAAAACCTTCGCTGACAGTTTTCTGTCCTCTCGTCGAGATCTAGAATCACTGGAGACATCCTCGAGGCCCCGCAGAGAGCGCGGCAGCATCAGTGGCACGTGCCCTCTAAGATGCCACATCACAAGACTGAAACAAAGCGAGAAAAAATGATGCATTCTACGGGGCCATCAACCCCAGCTCACGTTCCTCCCCGGGTTTTGCCCACCCCTTCTCGTGCTTCTCCAACGGGCACCAGCCTGTGCCCAGCCCCGTCTTACCACCTGCTATAGAGAGTCCCTCCCACCCGGGGACAGCGCCCCACAGACGCTCCCAGAGCAGGTGGCTCGGGGTCCTTCCACAGGTCACTCACGTGCTTGAGGACACGGAGAAGCACCCTGGATGGATAACAGAATTATTTAAAAACGTATATATATATATAACATTTTATACCAAGACTATAGAAAGGGAATTTGAAGACGATACCTCCCTCTTCATTGTATTATTCCAATGGAATCCATATTATTCCATTATAAGCACAGAACCAGGAAGAGCTGACCAGAAAACTTGTTCTGTGAAATGTCACCCCCCCACCCCCGACGTGATTCTGAAGAGGACTGTCAGAACTAAGATGACTAAGTCATGTCTGCAAGGCAGCCCTTGGCCCAGGTTGGGGGAGTGTTTCTGGAAACAAGGAATGAAGCTGTTTATTTTTCCTTTTATTAGTACCTACTTTTCTAACAGAGATGCCACGGTGACTCCTCCAGCACGGTTACCTTCAAAGGACTCACCCTGGGGTGCTGCAGACTGACTTCCTCCACCGCGCACTCTGGAAACGCTGCCAGCGCCCAAAGGCAGCCGAAGCTCTCTTTTGAAAATGCCCACGTAGGATTACTTTCAAATATCTTTTGATATGGATTTTTCCAAATCTCCTATATATGTTATCACACTTTCATAATTTAAAAAAATAAAAAAAAGAGAGAACCAGTTGCCCACGATGTGCCAGTGGCACACTGTCTGGAAGACTCTCGACTCAGTGCCCTGTCATCCTCTCCCAACAGGGCAGAACTGGGGGGGCCAGTCAGCCATTCGCTGCCACACAAGGGTGAGTGGAATGAAGAAGCCTGGTTATGCCATTTTTAAAAAAGAACAGACTTAGAATATCAGGGGTCTACCATGCAACAGTCCACTCAAAACAACGAATTCTGGTTTCTCGTGACTCTGTGGGTTGACTGGGTGGTTTTTAAAAATTATAAATAAAATTAGAAATGACTGGAACCGACATACTGGCATTCACAGCAGGAAACACTGATATTGAAAATAACTTCAACTTGTCTATAGGGCCTAAGAATAGCCTAGAGATGTCAGTTGGGCTGGCCTTACATGTGACTTTCATTTTCATTGTTTTTCCTGAAACTGTCAAAAAGAAGTAACCACGATCAGTACTCAGGCCCACCTACACTTCTGGACTCAGATTTTCAATGTTCTGTGTTTCTGCTTTAATCTAATATAGGTCTTGCAATCAATACTTTAAGAAAAATGAACAATTTATTCAGAGTTAGTAAGTGAGCAGAACTAATTTATTAGCATTTTCAAAGTAAATCTGACTAAGCAAAGCAATAAAAAGAGCCTCCGCCTTTATCCAAGAAAGGGATCCTCTCAGACTATATCTCCTCTACCCTCCAGGAAAGGGTTCCGTTGTCAGAGCAATTACACCTAATCCACAAGGTTAACAAGTAATACTACCAAACAGCTTAAACAGGATGTGACCTGAGCAAAGTGTTAAAATAAAAACGCAATGCATTCACCTGTAGTCGATTCAGTGTTAGAAGTCCAATTTAAAAGCATAATTTATAAATACTGTTATGGCTTAGGTACAATTTTAACACTTATTATACTTTGGTTGTATAGTAAACAGAAGCAAAAATCTTAAGTTACTCCAAAACATAAATGTAGAGCAGAAATAAGTTTATAATTATCTTTGAAAGAATATTGATTTTTTTCAAAACACCATTTAATGTGGAAAGAGAATTTTTAGCTAACTTTGAAAAAGCAAATCTCAGTCGTTTAATAAAAGAGAGGAAAAATTGACTTATAAATGGGCAATTTGTTCATACGCTGGAACTGAAAATATTATCTCACATCAGTTCACCACACCAAAGCAGACACTGAAAGGAGGCACTCTTATTGGATGAATGGCCTTATTATGCACTGTGAACCCCAAAGCCCAGTATCTTTCCTCTTTCTGGAATTAGATGCGCCTCCCGCAACAACTCTACAGCTGGTAGGTCTTTCAATCTCTGCCTGCAGATCCAGGCACCAATTCTGTAGCTGACCTGGGGCCAAAGAGGAAAATGCTAAACCTAAGCCACTTAAGTCAGTCGGTATTTACTGGACAATCACAATAATAGTGGATGTGCCCTGGAAATCCAGATATGAAATACAGATGTTTACTCCCTGCCTCCAGAAGAATACTCACCCTCCAGGGAGACTGAAATAAAACCTATCATTAGCACAGTAAGTATTCGATTTGACAAGCACACTTAGAGATTAAGGACAGGATCCTGTGAAGTGTCTAAGAGAGTCTCCAAATCTGAGGGGTCAAAGAAACCTTCTTGCAGCAGGGGACATTTGAGCTGTGACCAACTAAGGATGGGGAAGGAGCGGGGAGGGCGTTGGGACCCTGAGAAGGGCAGGAGCTCCCTCACAATCAGAAGGAAGGCACCAACTGATGGCAGGCAATGGAGGGGTGAGGGCAGGGCCAGCTGTCTGGGTGCCAGCGTGCAAAGCCCCTTGGACACACTGTGTGGTCCTCCCCTACTATGGAAGGCCAGAAGCCAAGGTCGGAACCGGGGCTCAGGGCTGGGGCACTGCCATCCTGACACCGCTCTGGTTAGCGGAGGACTGTGCCCTGACCCCTAGATGATGCTATCTCATGCAAGTGAAGTGAAAGTCGCTCGGTCATGTCCGACTCTTTGGAACCCCATGGACTGTAGCCTGCCAGGCTCCTTGGTCCATGGAATTCTCCAGGTAAGAAAGAAAACTGGAGTGGGTAGCTGTTCCCTTCTCCAGGGGATCTTCCCCACCCAGGGATAGAACCCGCATCTCCCGCATTGCAGGTGGATCCTTTACTGTCTAAGCCACCAGGGAAGCCCAAGAAAGCTGGAGTGGGTGGCCTATCCCTTCTCCAGGGGATTTCCCTGACACTGGGCTCGAACAGAGGTCTCACACTGTAGGCGGATTTTTTACCAGCTGAGCTCCAGGGAAGCCCTCTATCTCAAGGCGGGGCCGGGGAGGGGGGCTCTCCTAATCACAGCCGCTGACTCAGGCTCCCCAGTGAGGGCTACACTCTCTCCCTCAAGTCTGTCCTGACCCGTTCCAACGGGCTCCACCCCATGCCTTCTCCCCAGCTCCCTTTCTGGGCAAGGGCGCAGCACTGCATCTAACTGAAGAAACCAGATCCAGCCAGGGGAAGGGTCAGGCCAAAGGAAAAGCACACTTCCAGACACCAGCTCTGCAGAAGACCAGCAAAGCCCGTAAGTGACGCGACATCCGGCCCTCAGTCTCTCCTCGGGGCTAGCAGGGGAGGAAGAGGGGCAGGGACAGAAGAAAGAGCGGGTAACAAGAACCCACAGTGCCACAGCCCAACAGGCTGCCCAGATACCTGCTCCCTGAGCCGGTCACTAGAATGACCCCGGGGCTGTAGAAATAATCCTTAACAACAGCCTCTTCTCAGGAAAAGAAGCTGGAACGCGTTTTCTTGTCTGAAGGCAGCATACCGTTGTAATTTTCCAAGAACTAATAGGCTTAAATCATTCAACAAAGAATAGTATTTTCTTGAAAGCAGGTAAAACGGCTTTGTGTCTATCCAAAAGACACCACTGAAAAGAGTATTTAGCAATTCTGCCTTAATCCAGAATCTAAGAGTACTGAATATTTTTTAAATCAAGGCAAATTTTATTAATAAAATACCTCACAACTGTCTTTAATGGAACCTAGAAATATGAAATTTTAACACCCTGAGTTGCAGGTCTGGGGAAATACTTAACAGAAAAAGACTTCTGGATAGTCTTTAATAATGAAAGAAGTGTGTGTGTATATATATCTATACTGAAATGTATATATATATGTATGTATATATAAATGTATGTGTGTATATATATATATATGCTGAAAATGGACTCTCTTGCTACTATTCACAGAGAATTGAGTCTGACTGGAAGAATAAGTTTTAAAACTAATGCCTGTTTGCGTAAGGAGGTCCCAAGACACCCATTTACTCCACGACCACCAGTCTGATTCCTGAGGGGTCTGAGGTTACTTACAGGTATAAGCAAAGGTGGTCTTTTGCTTTGCTTTGACAGTAGCCAACTGTGGGCTTGACTGGACAGGATCAAGGGGGTTTAGAGGTTCGAAGCGCCTGATCCCAGATTTGTACAACCTAGTCAGAGCCCAACGCAAAGGCCCTCCTACTTATGGTTCAACCTCAGGGGTAGGATCACTCACGCAATGTGACTAACCCGCCAGCTTCTCACGGTGCCCCAAGTTCCACATTAAGGCTGTGCTGCTGCTTCCGGAAGGTCTCAGGAAAATGTAGTTAGGTGAGACGAGAGCATTAACACCTTAAATGAAAGGGCTGGACCAAATGATCTGAAACTTCTTGACTCTCTGAAACACTGACTCTATACTCAGTATAACCTGAGTGTGAGGCAGAAAGCAGGGTCCCGAGGACTGGCAGACTGGGCACCGATGCCTCACCACGTCCAGCAGAGCCAGGTGGCTGGAGAGGGAAACTGGCAAAACACAGTGCTGCCAGAAAACAATCCAGTTATAAGTTGTATATGTACTGTACACGTTTATGTGCAATGCATGAAATTCATGCCGTGTACAAGCACCTATATTTATGGAGATAAAACGCTAGAAGTATATATTTTGCAACTTTGATGGTGATTATCTTAGAATGGCAGGATTCCACTGACATTTTTTCCCTTTGTTTTCTAGGTTTCCACAATGCATACTGTTGGCAGAGCCCAGGCAGGGACCAGGGGTCTCTCAGGAACCTACACATCAAGCGAGCAGTCACTGTATTTGTTCCAGAGCTTCATTACAAGGAAAATTTTATGGCAAATGGACTGAGAAGATAGAGACAGTGACTCCCTCCAGAGCGAAGGGCAGGTGTGCTCACAGGATTGGAAGGCAGAGAGACCTCTCTGCAGAGTCAAGAGCAGCCAGGCTTACCGTCCAGTAGAAACGATTCGGGTACCGGAAATTCAAGGATCCTCTCCTGTGATGGGAGCCACTGGCTGTACAGTGCTGATGGCCTCCTGCACGTCATCCTGGGGAGATCGGGTTTTCTAGAACCGGTGCCAAAAAATGCTGATACCATGACAACTGTTACCACCATGAGTAATAAACGTCCTTTGTCTCTGACCCAGGACTCTGTGTCTCCTGTCGGCATTCATCAAACTGTGGCAGGCTAATCTTGAAGCTCGCACGTAGGGAAAAAGCTCTCAGGCCCTCCACAGTTCATGACAAATATGTGCTATTGTTACTATCAGAGATGCTTATCGTTGGTTACGGACATTTTTCTACTGCTTGCGACCAAAAGCCCTGACTAATGATACACACACACACACACACACACACACACACACACACACACACACGTGACCAGCACCATAGGAAGTGAGTGATCCAGAGCAAGGTGCTCTGGAATGGTAGGCAAGGGGACCCAGAGCAAGTCTGGGGAATCAGGGAAGGCGTTCTTGACATTCCACAGGTGTCACTGAACAATGCGCAAGAAGGCTTTTTTCCTCTCAGGAGGCACGTCTTCATTCTAGAAAAGTTGCCAAATCTAAACAATTGGCACAAATTCACCAGCCTTCCATTCTACCAACCTAACTGCGTGCATTCTCAATTGCTTCAGTCCTGGCAACCCCATGGGCTATATAGCCCGTCAGGCTGCTCTGTTCACAGGATTATCCCGCAAGAATACTGGAGTGGGCTGCCACTTCCTCCTCTAGGGACCTTTCTGACCCAAGGATCGAACCTGCAGCTCCCGCATTGGCAGGCAGATTCCTTTATCCCTGAGCCACCCCGGGAAGCCCCATCAACCGAACCACGTTTTCACAATTATAGGGCGTAATTATAAGATGAACACTGTGCAACAGATTCATCAGCATTTTACAACTACAGTCTACCAAGAAACCCATTTGGAGTCACCTGAAGTGGATAATCACTCACCACAGCCAAAATGGTCTTTGATGACTTCTGCATATAAAGTTCTGCAGTATTATAAAGTGAGAGGCATAGACAAGTTGGAAGCTGATGGCTCTTTAACACTCTGTGCAGTACCTACCTTGTAGCTAGAAGGTGGTTAACAAACAAAAACACTCTTAAGGTTTTTCTGAGAACACTGGATTCAGAATTAAGGGGTTCAAGTTACTCTCAATTTTCTCTCTCTTACTCTGGACAAGTCAATTAGCCTCCCAGGCAGACACATGTCTCATGGGTCACAAGGAGGAGCCCACAGGATTGAGGATGTCATGAATTCTAAAGGTAGAAAGATCATTTCAGCTCATCAGACTGGCACAGAGTGACAATACTCCACTTCACATAAGACGTAACCAAAAAACACACATCTTCCCAAATGACAGGCAGGACACTTTGTTAGAGATGTGTGGTTTCTTCCTTTTTTTTTTTTTTAAATAAATATTTTTCTATTTTTTTCAACTCCCTCCTTTTTATTTATTTTTGACTTCCCTGATGGCTCAAGTGGTAAAGAACCCACTTGCCAAAGCAGGACATTCAGGAGATGCAGGTTCAATCCCTGGGTCGGGAAGATCCCCTGGATGAGGAAATGGCAACCCACTCCAATAATCTTGTCTGGAAAATCCATGGACAATGGAGTCTGGTGGGCTACAGTCCATACAGCTGGAAAGAGTCAGACACAACTGAGCATGCACCCATATTTATTCTTAATCTGGCCACAAGACATGGCGTGTGGGATCTCTGTTCCCTGCCCAGGGATCAAACTAGTACCCGCTGCAATGGGAGAGCAGAGTGTTAACTGCTAGACCACCAGGGAAGCCCCCAAGACGTGTGACTTCCAATCACAACTAATATCTGCTGGGTTCTTTTATTTTTAAGGTGTTTTTCCCCTGATAAAAGTAACAGAAATGAAACCAGTAAATTTTTTTTTTCCAGAAAGAAATATAGATATCCAGTAATTCCACAATTTAAAGGCAACCACCATTAACGTTTAAATAAAGTGAGAGAATTTTAAAAATGTATTTAGTCACAGATGTGTACATAAGTTTACCTAAAATCTAGTACAATAGCAATACCAGGTACACATCACCAACTAAAACAGAATAGACCAAAAAAGTGAGGAAGTGCTTAGAAAAAAGTACAAAGAGCTCAGAAAGTGCTCAGGACAAAGTGAAACCTGAACAGGCTCCCACTGGCCAGCCTGGAACAACTGGAACAAAAATAATGATGGTAATGGGTAATAATCAACAGAACAAAACAATCATCTCTGATCCTATTCTAATATAGGTAAGGAAATGAGAAGGGTACACTCTTACAGAAGGATTCCAACTAATCAAAGTGAAAGAAATAGAAAATCACCATTTGGCAAAAACCAGACACACAAAAATTAACAATAGGCAAAAAAGTTAACGGGGGAAGAATAAGAAATGAGATAGTTATACCATTTCAAAGAAAATCCCCATAAGATATGTATTAATTACAAAGGAGAAAGTTATTGATTTTTACAGCAGAGATTGGTAGGGACCACCCCAAGTGATCACAGCTCATGTCACCAAGTCATGGGACAGACATACCCACAAGGCGTGCCTCCTGGTAAAACGCACAGAGAAGAAAGACCACGACATCACTTCCACAGCCCTTCTAACAGAAATGCACTAAACCGTGAGGAAATAATACAGATCCAAAATATACATCACACGTAAGTGTGTCAGTCGCTCAGCTGTGTCTGATTCTTGTGACTCCATGGACTGTAGCCGTCCAGGCTCCTCTGTTCAAGGGAAGTCTCCAGGCAAGAATACTGGAGTGGGTTGCCATGCCATTCTTCGGAGATCTTCCCAACCCAGAGATCACCTCAGGTCTCCTGCATTGTAGGCAGATTCTTTACCATCATATCGCACATAAACATCAACTCAAAACTGTTAACAAGAGAAGCTGCATGGAAATGCAATTTTGCAGACATTTTCAAGTCTGAACTCCTGTAATCAGAGCAATTATTGACAGATTTCTGAGTTACTTCCTAGCAGGGCCTCCATTTCCTCCCCACCACGGCAGAAAGCTCTCTCACATACCCCGTTTTCTGAATCTCATCAGCTGTTATAACAATGCCATATATGGCGCTTTCCCTTCACTATCATCGCTTTTACCTTCAAAGTAAACTATGTCTTGCAAAGTCACCATTTCTAACTTGTAAAAGCACACTCAAGGTTTTACAACTTTGACTTAAAGGGCAGTTCAAACTCTGCTCTGAGGACAAGTTATGTCCATACAGAATTTTGGTTTAATCAACAACAAACCAGATAAAGTCAATGAGCTGCTGCACTATTACACAGACCACTCCCTCTTCTATTCTTGACAAGTAAATGTTCGTGGGAAAAGCCCAAGTTATGATCAGTGAATAAGCAGGTCCAAGTGTATTCTTTTAACTAACTTCTTTACAGGTAGTTCTTTCCGACTGACACCGGCTGTCCCAGCACAGTTATCAATAGCATTCACTTTCATTCTTAAGAATATTCCGGTTTGTACAATGAATTATTTGATATTATGCCTGCAGGGCAGCAGACAGGTTCAAACCCTGTCAAACCCTGGGTTGGGAAGATACCCTGGAAAACACAACTCACTCCAGAATTCTTACCAGAGAATCCCTATGGACACAGGAGCCTGGTGGGCTGCAGTCCATGGGGTTGCAAAGAGTCAGACACTGCTGAGCGACTGAGCATGCAAACAAGCACTTTAGGCTTCCAAGAAGGGACTGGGGGCACTCCTTTTATATCTGAATGAGATCGTATATGTATTGCACTCAGCAGATGAAAGCACCCTTTATTCCTGTCATCAATATTAACACTGAACACGTTCCTCTTTTTACAATACAACCACATTATCTGCAAGGATCAGATGTGTGGATCTTCCTCAACTCCTTTTATTTACATTAGGATCCATTAACACCTAATTCTCATCTTTCTAAATTCCTTCTACTTTTTCTACATCTTTGATATGCCAACATCCTCTAATATGTTTAGCGTGTTTTTTTTTTTTTTTAAGAGAGTGTGTATGTAAACATTAGACAATAAATGAGCTGTTTGGGGTTATTTAATATAGAGGTTAATCAACACACAATCAGGATTTCACGATGAAGAAGCAGAGCTATTCTACTAATTCTCTCCTAACATAATTCTCTTTTCCAGTGTACTTTTCAACTGTGGCCTAATTCTCTAAGTCCTGATTACTGTCTACTTTATCGTCATAGTGAATGTCCCTACGCATTTGACCCATGATTGTCCAATTGGCTTTTTTGATACACACTATGAAATACATCAGCCTTGCCCCACGGGGTAGAACCCAGGGGCAGACATATAATGGACAGGCCTCTGGTCAACACCCTGTGATCCAGGGCCTCCCCTACCCGGCACCACACCCCTGGGGGCGGCATGGGGTGGGAGCAGAGACTGCAAAGGCAGGGCTGTTGTACCTGCCTTTCTCCCCTTTCCAGGAGAACTTGCTGGGTTACTTAATTAATTATATATGTATCAATCTCAGGGGAAGGCTATGGTTACCCAATTTAAGAGGGAAACCTAGAAGCACTTGTGTGGCTACAACTGATTAAATTACTATGCAGCGTTATCTGGTTTTGTTTACAAAGGCCACAGGTGTAGGCGTGTCTGTGTAAATTCTTCCTGAGTCACTTGTGAATAGACTAAGCCAGTCATTCACTTCTTTTTGAGGAGGAATTAAACAAAATATAGTGAGTTCTTGGGATGCAGGGGAGACAGGTATTTACAAAGGGTTAGAAGGCAATGGCACCCCACTCCAGTACTCTCGCCTGGAAAATCTCATGGACAGAGAAGCCTGGTGGGCTGCAGTCCATGGGGTCGCACAGAGTCGGACACGACTGAGTGACTTCACTTTCACTTCTCCTTTCATGCACTGGAGAAGGAGATGGCAACCCACTCCAGTATTCTTGCCTGGAGAATCCCAGGGACGGGGGAGCCTGGTGGGCTGCCGTCTATGGGGTCGCACAGAGTCGGACACGACTGAAGAGACTTAGCAGCAGCAGTGCCACAAGCCAGTGCCCCAGGCACCTGAGTCTGGCCTCAACTAAATGAGGGGGAGGGAGAGAAGGCAAATTAAAGAAATATCTATACGGAAATTTCACGTGCCTGAATCATTTGAACAGGCAGGAACTGAGTAAATGCATGCTAAACCAACCAGAACCCATGCGTGTCTGCAAAAAGGCCACAAGCAGGATGCTTGAAAGGCAGCCTGGTCCAAGTTCTCCTTCGATTGGCTCGTATTTCTTTAGGAACAGACATGCTTCACGAACACACATTTTCAGAATGCTCTCTCTTGATCAAAGAGGTTCACCAATATTGTTTTTTAAAATCCGTGTAAGTGATTGATTTTACAGATGACTTTCTCTTTAGACTGCCTACATTTGATGAGATTGCCTTTGTCAGTTCCCAGGCTTCCCTGCACACCTGGGCGGACCTGTCCACAGCAGGTCATGGGTCAGCAGTGGCTGCTGGGGACTAAGACATCCATCTCTTTCCTGGAATGTCTTTCTCCTCTTCAAATTAGGAGCCTCCAGTAGAGACCAAGCCTGTAAATCTCTCTTCATAGATCCATCCACTAACTACTACACAAACTAGCTCTGTTGACCAAAAAAGGCCAATTGTCTGTGCCAGATACAAACTAACTTCTGAAGATTTTCAGAACTGCAGCATCTCGCTCTCTGCAGATGAACTACAGACCTGTTTAAACCTGGGCAGAAATAACACAAAATACATTCCTGGGAGCATGAAGGAGAACTGCACTCATCTGTAAATTCATACCGCGCCTTGCTCGTGTGTACCACCTAGGGTGAGAATCATCCAGCAAATTCTCCCAGGTCAAGCAGTTACTTATGATGAAGAGCAACAGCCATTTTTGTTTCAGGGTTAACCCCTTCCCTGTCCTCTCCAATCCAGTTCTACAGAAATACTGGGTGTTTGGAAAGAGATAAAAACCTCAGGATCATTCCACTTCTAGTTGGGCTACGGATTTTCATCCAAATTTGATAAGTATGTCATGAAGGGTATTGGGTACTTCATCAAATCATGGCAGCAGAAACACCAGACTTCTTTCTACATGGTACTCAAAAGTAGACAGTACCCCAAATCAGAAGCCAAAATCTTCACTAAAGCTTGGACTTAATGCAGAATAACTAAGGGCAGACACATCTTTACATAAGAACGAAAAGTAAAAATAAACACAAATCTAAAGCAATGCAATTCCACAACTCTCGTACCAGGCTGGCAACTCATATGCGTTTTTAAAGGGAGAACCAGAGCCAGATTCTCAACATCTGTAGTAAAAACCCAAGACCAACATTAAAGAATTATTCATGGAAAAACATTTTCACTACAGTGAGCCAAAGCTCAACTGCTAAAAATACATTCACTGTGCACACAAGGGCATGGGCTCATTTCACGGTATTTCCACTGGATCTGCACCACTGAATTCTCCCCACCCAGACGTTCCCAGGCAACATGGGATTCAATTCACAAGGCCAACCTGGAAACCAGAGGAATTATAGCAGAAAAACTGAAAAACATCAAAGGGTTAAGGAGAAAAACGGTTCAGCGTGAAAAGCTGTTCTCTGTAAGTCATCAGCATTGGGGCAGGGGAAAAGGATGAGAAAGAGGGCAGAAAACTCACTCAAACACAGGAAACAGCTTTCATACCATCAGACTCCGTAGACGGCATGGAAAATAATGGGTCTGATTTGATAAGTCATGTAAAAAATAAACTATATTCATTTACACTCATGTCTACTGAACTACTTAACTGAAAACAGCTAAAGCTAAGTGGCTATGAGGATGGACCAGGGACTAGATTCAATCTACCCCATTCCTTAACTAACTCTATACCTTGGGCTACTTAACAACTCTGTACCTCAGTTTCCCCATCTGTGGAGTGGGGATAATGGTATACTTGTTAGTGTACTTTTTAATAAGTAATCCAGACAAGGGAGACTCTCCTGAGAACTGCAGATAGCTCCACGGCACCACCCACAGAGAGTAAGCTGGCACCATGATTGTTCTAAGATCCCTTGAAGCCAAATCACAAAGTATTTACTCAACTTCAACATGTGCAACATTTGTCCTTTTCACCAAAATGCTTTTCAACCTTTTATTTTGAATAACCTGGCAGATGTCAGGAATAAAACACTAGTCATCTTATAAAACCTGTGTTCACGAATCCAAAGGCACTGTCCCTCCTACTAAAGTTTCAATCTAACTTCTCAGCTGGTGAGGAGAAAGGTGAGGTTATAATTATGAAGAAAGCAAAGACAGACTCACTCTTCTTATCAACCAGTTTATTATAAGTGAGCAGAGTCAGCTTCCAGCTCAACCAGGACTGGTTCAGGCTGTGGGACAAGTGAAGACGCCAATAACAAAACACACTTATCCTGTAAAGAAAGAAGCCTTCCTTTTATGATTTTAATAATTCCTTCCTCCTCCCTTTCCCGCCTGTCTCATTCTGTCACTGTTCTATATAAGCAAATGTATCATTTTAATAATCAGGAAACCACACAATATGTAACATTTAAGTAGTAATAATCTCTTTAAGCTTTCTGTACAAAACAATCACAGCAGGTTTTATTCAGAGTTCTTTGAGACATCAGTTTAAATAAAAATTCAAATGGCCAAGCCCATTCCAAATTTATTTCTGTTCATAAATTCAAAAAGGCCAACAGCAAAAGGAACATAACTTGTTCAAATTAAACAAGATTGAATGTGACTGCTATATACACTCCTTGGCATGGTGATTTTCAAAATCAGAGATTCAAAGATACATCCTGACCGAGTGTCAGCTACACACCAGATACTGTCCTCAAGCTGTGGGCAGTAACAGTGAACCAAGCAAGGCCCACGATGCCGATGTTTACAATTCCATGGTAACACGGAAGGAATGGCAACCTCTCTGCACCTCAGAGTCTCAACCATGAACAAAACAACAACAACAACAAAACACCCGGGAATGTTTGTTTTTTCTTAACGACACGTAGTAACTCCTGTTAACTCTTGGCTAGGCATGAGCTCTGCCATCCTTGTTTGTACCATGTACCGCATTTGGAAGAAAGAGCATACAGCACGTTTCAGGACTGCAGCTTATTGTATGTGACACTATAATTAGACACACATGCAAGACAGACCAAACTGACATCCCCTAAGATACCATCAGCTTCTGGGTCACTTTCCCACCGCGAGCCATCTTGGAATTAGCTGGCACTCATGCTTGATTTTGGAGGCTTCCCAAAGAAGAACCCGCATGCCGATGCAGAAGACGTAAGAGACATGGGTTTGATCCCTGTGTCAGGAGTATCTCCTGGAGGAGGGCACGGCAACCCACTCCTTTATTCCTGCCTGAAGAATCCCATGGACAGAGGAGCCTGGCAGGTTACAGTTCATGGGGTCGCAAAGAATCCGACATGACTGAAGTGACTTAGCACACATGCTCTAATCTGCCCAAACATTACCAAACATTAATATAAATCTGTAAATAAACCTGAATTTACCTACCGAGTTTGGCTCACGCTGCCATGACAAAATCTGAGGCCTTTTGTCCCCCAAGTGTCAAACACCAGAAACTGGTTACTGTTATGGATATACGAAAGAGAGGCCAGCATTTCAGGGGAGGATGCAAGTAAGCCCAGCGCCTCTGGCCAGGTGAGGCTGACCCTGCCTGCTCGAAAAGACAATTCAAAGTAGCATCAACCAGAATGTTCCACCAGGACACAGCCTTTCACTTCAATTTCAAATGAGTCCAAATTTAGAGTGTGCTCTGGAACAACGTGAAAAACTCACTTGAAGCATGTTTTTATAGTTCTTTAATATCCATCCACTGGATGACTCACAGTTATGCATCAACAGAGGCCAGGTACTTTTATTTCTAAAAAAGGAATCTGTTTGAATACTGGGGAGGCCAGCGTGAGCTCTAAAGCTGGTGACAAGGCAAGAAAAGCAGGGGAGAAGCTAGTTCCTCACCAGCCTCGGAGAAGTGATTTTAGGGACCAAAGGCCCATTTACAGTATCACATGCAGCGCCCCCATTTCATTTAGTTTGTTTTCCAATTTCTCCATGTCTTTTTTTTAATGTTCTTCCTCAAGCCTTTATCAAGCATAGTAGAAAAGCTTTTGTGTATACATATATATAATATGCATAATATATATATTCTAGAAAAGTTATGAATTTTTAACTACAAAACTTATGACATTTTGATTCGACTTGTTTGACTTAGTATGAATAAAATGCTAGATTTCTAATTTTAAAAAAATAGATACACAACAAGCAACAAAGGTTTACTATTCAGCACAGGGAACTATAGTCAATATCTTGTAATAATCTATAATGGAAAATAATTTCAAAAATAATATGTGTACCTGTATCAATGAATCACACTGCTGTGCACCTGAAACACAGCCAGTCAACGATACTGCAATAAAATATATATATTAAGAGAAAAATAAAATGTCACAAGACTCAAGTTTGCAATTTACTTTCCAGTATAGTCTCATAAATCTAGTCAACATCAAAATACTACTCAGTAGAGCTAACTGGGTCTGCCTCTTAGAAAGTCTATTTAATAACCTATTCAAAACACCTCGGTCCCAAAGTTGCTGAAAAAAAATATTTTGAAAATATTTGCTAGGGCACAACTAGGATTCAGTCTTTCCAGTAGTTCTTTCCAGGGGGAGGGACTCACAACAGGAAAACAATTCTCTGATTCGAAGAAAACCCTTCCCACTGCCCACCCTCCACCCCATGCCCACCTTCCATAAGAGCTCTTGTTCACTGGAAAAGGTTGGAGGAGCTTCGAGGAATCATGAAGCAAGGTAACAGTTGTCTATTTCACTCTGCAAATGAGAGAAGTCAACCCATGTGTAAAGGGAGTGAGACAGACCTGCCTGTTGCAGAGAGATTGTCTACAGATGTGTTCTCAGACTGTGGGATGACCCTCAACTATCCACCGTTGGGTTTGTTCTGTCAAGTTTGCATTCCAAATACAGCATGTAAGATAAAACCCCACACCAACGCTCCCTCTGCTACATCCAATCACCTGTAGGAAAAAGCAATTTAAAGACCACTATGAATAAGCCCTATAAGCCATCAAACAAACATCAGAAGACAATTATGCCCTCTGTTACAAGTTCTATCCCTGGCTACAAATGGCCTAACACGTGTCATAACTTAAAGCAAGGCAACATAAAATATGTGATAGTAAATGCAAGGCTTAAAAACTCACCTGGAAAAAGTGAAAACTAGATTTTTTAAGAGGCAAATGCTTTTTCTCAGTTGGTAGTCTATAAGTTTCTGTTATGAAAATACATACCATGAATTAGCCAAATCCAGACAAGTCTACTTCTCATCAATCAAATCAACTTCAAAATATTTAAAAATTTTCCTGGTGTGCCCCAGAGGTTACTCACCCATCACCGTCTCACCTATTTCATCTATTTTCCCTTGTCTTCCCCCATTATCTCCACTTGTCTTTTAGCCCCTCCCCGCGTGCCCAGGTGCCTGGCATGAGAACAGCAAGGCGCCCAGGTCCCCCTGCGCCTCCACAGGCTGGGCGGGAAGCCTTCTCCACGTGATCACGCGCAGGGCAGGTGTGCAGCGAGCCAGGCAGACACGTGGGCGGCAGGCGCGCACAGAACTCCGCCAGGCTGTGGGCCGCCCTGGGCCTGGGCGCCCGCTCAGGGCCCAGCAGACCTGTTCTTGTGGCCACGTTTAACACCTCTATTCTGTTCCTGTCCTTCCAACGTTCCTCAGAGCTGCTCCCCCGTGAGCAGAATGTCCACCCCCTTAGGATGGGGAAGGACAATCACTGTCAATGTTTCATGTATTTACTTTTCAGTTGATGTCAACAGCCTCCAGCATTCAGTTTAGATCCTCTCCTGTAATCCTCCAGAACAGCTTCCAGTTTGAGAAAAGTTACTCCTAGCCTTTGTAAGGGGAAGGAAGGAAAGGAGAGAGAGAGAAAGCAGAGGATGACGGAAGAAACCAGAGAGAGCAGGAGAGGCCCTAATTTTATGGGAAAGATCCAGGGGTTCTGGATCCAGTCACTGAAAAGGACTAAAATGTCTTTGAAATCTGACCATCCACTTACATTTTAGGGAAATCAGCCCCCTGGCTACCATGCCTCCACATATACAAATCTCATTAATCCATATCCTACTCCACCAAAATCTATTGATCATTGCCTGAGAGTCAGCTCCTACGGTGGGTTAAACACATTGCTCCATTTCTCCAAAGTATATCAGGATGCTACAGATTTTTAAAATCATACCAAAGGTTTAATAACAGCTTTTTACTGGGGCGGGGGGAGGAGATAGTAACACTTTAAATAAACATCTCTATTCAAAGATGCACAAAGGTTTCAGAAACTTACAGTGTCTACTCATCACTTCATGTACAGACACAAAAGAGATACCGGGCTCGTAAAAGCACTGATAAGTTTTCAGACTAAGTTTTATAACCACTGGAATTCACAGCAATGACCCATTGACTACAGCTGTGAAAGTCTAAACTACAGGAATCCTGGGTGTAAAAATCCTATGTACCGAACACTGGGCAAAAAAATTAAAGTATATGGGGCAGGAGCAGCTCATAATTTTCAAATCATGGCTAAAATCACGGCAAGTTTTACTACAAATAATGACCACTAATGATTTTAAGTTGGAGAAGGAAATGGTAACCCACTCCACTATTCTTGCCTGGAGAATCCCGTGGACAGAGGAGCCTGGCGGGCTACAGTCCATGTGGTCACAAGAGTCAGACACAGCTTTGCGACTAAACCACCAACAGTTTTAAATAAGTGATATCTCCCTTTGTTCCTTCACTACAGTTCATCAGTAGACAAAAAGAAAATCTAATACACCCATGACCCTTTAGATGCTTTCTGCAATGACACGAAGGACAAGACCCAACAGGCAACCAAAAAGCCCACAATATTTTTAATTTTTAATTACAAACAAGCTGTATTGAGTGAAGATGTTGAACAGCCAACGGCTACAGGTGGACTCACACAAACAGATGAGAAAATACACCACTCCACACTGAGGTCTGCTGACAGCTGACGCTGGCCATGAGCCGCTGGGAGCCCGGACAGGTGGACAGGCCCTACACACGGAGGCCCCAGCCTGGGTGTGGCACTGAGTCTGCAGCTCAGTGGAAACAGGCTCTCACAGGAGGAGTCTGATCTCTGGTGAGGACTCAGAATAGCAAGGATGATCGAGGATACTGCTGAACAAGAAGATGACAATCGATGGAGAAAAGGATGGGAACCACAGGGAAAGCACAGCAACGCGGGAAGGAGGTCAAAAGGCAGGATGAAAACGGAACTCAGAAAGCGTCTGCCCTCTACTCCCAACCACCTCACCATTTCTTCCTGAAACTTCAGGAAGCTTCCACATACAGGATATACTGAAAAGAAACATGATGGATCAAGTGTGTTACAAAGGAAGTTTATCTCAGGGGCGTTTAAAAGATGCTAAGATGTGATCCTTCTCTAAAGTCCACGTGTTAATCACACGAGGCCAGCACCGTTCACGGGGGACACGAGACTGCTCCAAACCAACCACGTCCAGCAACGTGACAGAGCTAATATTAAGCAGACGCAAGCGCGTGCCGGCGCACTGACGCCCTATGCCTCTCAATACCACAAGTTCAAAGCCACAAGTTCAAAGCCTCAGCAACGCTGCTCGGTGCTGTCAGTGGATAAGCGGGCAGTAAAAGGCTCCTTGCAGGCCCCAAACCCGGTGATCTAACAGCTGGACAGAGGCTGTGAGCAGGGCACAGCCTCGCAGCCCTAAGACACGGCCTTCCCAGCAGCTGCTGGCTGTCTTTTTGCTGAAAGGTCATGAAAACAGTGAGCAGGATTCCCATCAACACGGTCCCCAAACACTGCTGCTGCTGCTGCTAAGGCAAGTGATGAAGCTCCTCTAACCAAAACATTCCAGAACCCCCATGGGATAAAGTCTATAAGGCGTTCAATCGGCAAAGCGCCGGAGTTTCCGCAGGCACGGAAGCGGCGATCTGCACAGGCAGAGGCTCTGGACGCCTGCTCAACTGGCTGAGGGGCTCTGAGGTCAGTCAAGGTCAATGCGGAGTCCCCCCAGACCACACGGAACTCTGGGGCAAGAACCACTGTGTTTCTTAACTGCAGGATCCATCTTCCCTCACGAGCCAAGGCCTCCTGGGTGTTACGTTTGAGAAACAAATGCTAACTGTGAAAGTAAAGTCAAACAGTCACCATTTGTCAAAGGTTACGAGCTGGCAGCGTCCCACAGAATCCTGGGCCACCAAGGACAGAAAAGCTGAAACGTGCAGCCAGGAACGGGCGCAGCGGCAACTGTGAGTTCCCAAGAAGATGGGAGGGGAGAGGCACGACCAACCCCATTAAGGAAGAGAAAGAAATGAGACTGACCGTTAAGCAGCAGTGCTGAGCTGTGTTTTTTCCCTCTTTTTAATTAGGGTTGTTTTTTGGGGGGGGCAGGAGGAGGGGCAGGAAACGGGGGAGTGGATTGGTCCAAGAAAGAAATACTTAACAAGTAAATCTTTGTTTAAACTAGTAATGTTTGAAGGATGCATTAATTCTTCTAAAAGAGCACACTCCATTTTTTTAGTAAACTGATACCTTTTTAACAGCATTTTACAAAGCAAAATCTCCAAGGACACATTTTTTCATTATTATTATTATTCATGTTTACTGGATTCCATTATTTTAAGAAAGCAGAGAGAGAAAACAACCACATTTAAGTCACAATTCTGGTTGATGGAGGGAGAAGACAAACGACAAGAATTACCGCGCAGGCTGTAACCTACGTCTGGAAGAACCAACAGCAGGTGTTTGGAGACAGAGCCACGGCTTTGCGCAGAGAGAAATAAGGAAGGTTCCAGGAAAGCAGGAACAAACCTGGATGTAATATGGGGTTAGCCATAGGAGGGCAGAGGGAGGAGGGGCCCTGTGCACGCTGTGGGAGACACCCACACCCCCGGATCACAGGGGACATCTGAGCTCCAACCGGAGTCCCACTGCCACCAACCGCGGGGCTGCCCGCAGGCGGTCCGGGCTCCTGGGGAAGTGCTGATGCCCTGGGGCCAGGGCGGGAGGCGGGTAAATGCCTGACTCCTCCACCCCTGCTCCAGAGGGAGGCAATGGCACAGGGCAGGGTCTCAGCAGTACTGGTCCCATTTTCCCTACTGTTGTTCTGTTCTGTCATTTGGTCGTGTCCAGCTCTTTGCAACCCCATGGACTGCGGCACACCAGGCTTCCCTGTCCATCACCATCTCCTGGAGTGATTCTCCTTATTAATCCTCTAGAAAATCAGAGAAGGATGAAAAACGTCATCAGAACTCCAAATTCATACCAAGGGAGCACTTCTGTCAGGAGAAATTAAGTGAATTCTTAACTGCTAGAGAGCTTTCCAATGGGTAATTCCATAGGACAAACAACAAAATGTAGAAAAATCATAAAATAATCCATGGGGGGAAAGTACATAAAGTATGCTGCTGCTAAGTCGCTTCAGTCGTGTCCGACTCTGTGCGACCCCATAGACGGCAGCCAACCAGGCTCCCCTGGTCCCTGGGATCCTCCAGGTAAGAACACTGGAGTGGATTGCCATTTCCTTCTCCAATGCATGAAAGTGAAAAGTGAAAGTGAAGTCGTTCAGTCGTGTCCGACTCTTCGCGACCCCGTGGACTGCAGCCCACCAGGCTCCTCCGTCCATGGGATTTTCCAAGCAAGAGTGCTGGAGTGGGGTTGCCATTGCCTTCTCTTTTTAATTAACGATGCCACTGTCCTTTTTAATTAATGATGTTTTCTCACAGGCCAAGTTTCTGCATGTAAAATTCTCCCTTATTTCTATATTTCGATCCTCAGCAAAGTTAAAGCAGAGAATTTATACCATCATTTAATCATGCTTCTATTATTACAAGTGAAGTTTTTAGCCATATCTACAAGAAAGTGGGAAGAAATCAACATTGCATTTGATAAGCCAATCCTTTCCTTCTAAAACAAAGACTGTCTCCTTGCTTTGCAAATGTCACTATTGGGCCCACACTGACAACTGTTCCTATCAGATATATATGTGTCTGTCCCGAGGTGGAAGCACCTCTGTTGGGCAATCCAGGGACTGCTACTGAGACCAAGGGCCCAGGGTGCTGTTTCGTTTAAAGACGGTACCAGCAGAAATCACAGGGGATGGTGAGGGAGAACGCGTCCCCACCTGTCACTGAGCCCGAGGAGGATGAGGACACAGCAAACAGTGACGGCCACATATTCACAGCCGGGCCCCTCTATGGAGCTTCGCCAGCAGCTTAGGTAAAAAGGCAAGTCTGGGTTACCAAATCCTCAGAACTCATTAGTACATCAGTAGTGAAAAAAAAGTACTATCCAAAGATATGAAGAGCAAGAACTGGAACTGAAAGAAGTAGTAAGATGAAATTCAAAGATATGTTAAAGTCACATTCACATTCGAAATATTAATTTCTTAAGTACAAGTGGGGAAGGAGCTGGGTGAAAAAAAGGAACTAAAGGAACAGAAAGCCCTGGGCATTCTGGAGAATTCTATGAGCGGGAACTCGGACAGGACAGGGCAGGGCAGCGTGTACCCTGCACAGGTCACCGAGATCAGAGTTGGTGTGCTGTGATCCACGGCAGTGTGAAGTGTGGACGCCACTGGGGGGCAGTGAGGAAAAGTGCGGATGGTTAAAGAAGAGCCTGAGGCCAGGAGGGACCTGCTCACCATTCTCCACTATTTCAAAGGCTCTGCAGAAAAGATCTTTTGTGGGTCTGGACACTCGGGCTCCAACAGCCAAAACTGGAATCAACTGAAGTTTCAGGGAAAGAGTTCACCTTCAAGAGTATCGAGCTGGAGGGACAGAGGGAATATTGCTGCTGCTGCTAAGTCACTTCAGTCGTGTCCAACTCTGTGCAACCCCAGAGACGGCAGCCCACCAGGCCCCCCCATCCCTGGGATTCTCCAGGCAAGAACACCGGAGTGGGTTGCCCTTTCCTTCTCCAATGCATGAAAGTGAAAAGTGAAAGTGAAGTCACTCAGTCGTGTCTGACTCTTGGCGACCCCATAGACTGCAGCCAACCAGGCTCCTCCATCCATGGGATTTTCCAGGCAAGAGTACTGGAGTGGGGTGTCATTGCCTTCTCCAGAGGGAATATTAGGTGATTAAAAACACAGGTTATGTGCACATTTAGGAGCCTCCTATGTGTGTGTGTCAGTGCTCAGCTGTATCTGACTCTGTGTGACCCCCATGGACTGCAGCCCTCCAGGCTCCTCTCTGTCCATGCAATTCTCCAGGCAAGAATACTGAAGTGGGTTGCTATTTCCTTCTCCAGAGGCTTCCCCATTCAGGAATCGAAGCCTGGTCTCTTGCACTGCAGGCATTCTGCTTACCATCTGAGCCACAAGGGTTCAAGTTGCCAAATCTCTAAGCTGCATGACTTTCATGAGCCCTTGAAAACTGTTATGGGTATGACTGGAAAGAGGAAGCAGTGTCATTTCTTGAAAACAAAGCAAAAAACAGACAACTTTCCCTACAAGGCCATGATCACAAAGATGTATGCACAAAGTCTGTGGACCAAGAGACTCTTTGGACAAAATGAGGTACCACTACTGAAGATGAGGAAGAAGGTGGATCCCAGAGCGTTTCAACTTCAGTGTTCTTCCTCTGGGCCGTGGAGCTAGTTCTTCAGACCTGCAAACTTCCTCAGAAAGCAACAGGGTACAGGACAGAGAACACAACAAGCTTCAGGGTTAGGGCAGGCCGGGTCCAGAACCCAAGAGCTACCTGCCCACATACTGGCCTCGTGACCCTCAGCAGGTTCCAGGGAGAGAATGCCAGGACCCATGTGAGCGGGCTCCTGGGAGGCGCCCAGGAGACAACCTAAGGAAGGCTCAGCAGGGGCTTCCCAGACGTGAAACACAGAAGAGGGACCCCGGTAAAAGGATCATACACCATGACCAAGTGGGCTTTATCCCAGGGATGCAAGGATTCTTCAATATGCACCGCGATAACTGAGACACACCACATTAACAAAGTGAAAGATAAAAACCACATGATTATCTCAATAGATGCAGAGAAAGCCTTTGACAAAATTCAACATCCATGTATGATAAAAACTCTCCAGAAAGCAGGCATAGAAGGAACACACCTCAATATAATAAAAGCCATATATGATAAACACAGAGCAAACATTATCCTCAATGGCAAAAAATTAAAAGCATTTCCCCTAAAGTCAGAAACAAGACAAGGGTGCCCACTCTCACCACTACTATCCAACATATTTCTGGAAGTTTTGGCCACAGCAATCAGAGCAGAAAAAGAAATACAAGCAATCCAAATTGGAAAAGAAGAAGTAAAACTCTCACTGTTTGCAGATGACATGATCCTCTACATAGAAAACCCTAAAGACTCCACCAGAAAATTACTACAGCTAATCAATGAATATAGCAAAGTTTCAGGATATAAAATTAATACACAGAAATCCCTTGCATTCCGATACACTAACAATGAGAAAACAGAAAGAGAAATTAAGGAAACAATCCCATTTACCGGGCTTCCCTGGTGGCTCAGAGGTTAAAGCATCTGCCTCCAATGCGGGAGACCCGGGTTCGATCCCTGGGTCAGGAAGATCCCTGGAGAAGGAAATGGCAATCCACTCCAGTATTCTTGCCTGGAGAATCCCATGGATGGAGAAGCCTAATAGGTTACAGTCCATGGGGTCGCAAAGAGTCGGACACGACTGAGCGACTTTATCTTACCTCAAAGAAACAAAAGACCTATATATAGAAAACTATAAAACACTGATGAAAGAAATCAAAGGTGACACAAATAGATGGAGAAACTTACCATATTCAAGGATCAGAAGAATCAATATAGTGAAAATGAGTATACTACCCAAAGCAATCTACAGATTCAATGCAATCCCTATCAAGTTACCCAAGGTATTTCTCACAGAACTAGAACAAATAATTTCACAATTTTTATGGAAATACAAAAAACCTCAAAAAGCCAAAGCAATCTTGAGAAAGAAGAATGGAACTGGAAGAATCAACCTGCCAGACTTCAGACTATGCTACAAAGCTACAGTCATCAAGACAGTATGGTATTGGCACAAAGACAGAAATATAGATCAATGGAACAAACTAGAAAGTCCAGCAATAAATCCACACACCTATGGACACCTTATCTTTGACAAAGGAGGCAAAAATATACAGTAGAAAAAACGACAATCTCTTTAACAAGTGGTGCTGGGAAAACTGGTCAACCACTTGTAAGAGAATAAAACTAGAACACTTTCTAACACCACACACAAACATAAACTCAAAATGGATTAAAGATCTAAATGTAAGACCAGAAACTGTAAAACTCCTAGAGGAAAACATAGGCAAAACATTCTGACATAAAATCACAGCAGGATCCTCTATGACCCACCTCCCAGAGTAATGGCAATAAAAGCAAAAATAAACAAATGAGACCTCAGTTCAGTTCAGTTCAGTCGCTCAGTCGTGTCCGACTCTACAACCCCATGAATTGCAGCACGCCAGGCCTCCCTGTCCATCACCATCTCCCGGAGACCTAATTAAACTTAAAAAAGCTTTTACACAATGAAGGAAACTATAAGCAAGGTGAAAAGACAGCCTTCAGAATAGGAGCAAATAACAGCAAATGAAGCAACAAAGAATTAATCTCAAAAATATACAAGCACCTCATGCAGCTCAATACCAGAAAAATAAACGACGCAATCAAAAAATGGGCCAAAGAACTAAACAGACATTTCTCCAAAGAAGATATACAAATGGCTAACACATGAAAAGATGCTCAACCTCACTCATTATCAGAGAAATGCAAATCAAAGCCACAGTGAGGTACCATTTCACTCCAGTCAGAAAGGCTGCTATCCAATGTTCACTGCAGCACTGTTTATAATAGCCAGGACATGGAAGCAACCTGGATGCCCACTGGCAGACAAATGGATAAGAAAGCTGTGGTACATATACACAATGGAATATTACTCAGCCATTAAAAAGAATGCATCTGAATCAGTTCTAATGAGGTGGATGAAACTGGAGCCTACTATACAGAGTGAATTAAGTCAGAAAGAAAAACACCAATAGAGTATACTAATGCATATATATGGTATTTAGAAAGATGGGAATGATGACCCTATATGCGAGACAGCAAAAGAGACACAGATGTAAAGAACAGACTTTTGGACTCTGGGAGAAGGCGAGGGTGGGATGATTTGAGAGAATAGCATTGAAATATGTATTTTACTGTATGTTAAATAGATCGCCAGTCCAAGTTCAATGCATGAAACAGGGCACTCAAAGCTGGTGCATTGGGACATCCCAGAGGGATGAGATGGGGGAAGAGGCGGGAGGGGTTTGGGATGGGGGACACACGTACACCCGTGGCTGATTCATGTCAATGTATGGCAAAAACCACCACAATATTGTAAAGTAATTAGCCTCCAATTAAAATTTTTAAAATTTTTTTAAAAAAGAAGAACCCCAGGTCCCTAGCCAAGCACATACTCAGCAAAGGGCAGGGGCAGAGCTGACAAGCCGTAATGGCAGAGCCAGGACATGAAACTCTTCTGATGCTCAGTTCTTGCCACTGTGCCTAGTTACTGCTCCGGCTTATCCACTCAGATCCTCAGCTTGGCTAAGATCCTCCAGTCTATTTTAAATGCCCCTGACACTGGTCTACAAAGCAAAGCGCAAGGAAGCCAGAGCATTCTGAGTGTACCAAAATGGCCTTCAAACAGGGATTTCCGCAGGGCAGCTGCCCTGGGGTGCTGTGGACACAGGCCCACATGCGCTACCTGGGGGTCCCATGCCACTTGGCCCAGGAGCAGCCCCATCACAGGCCTGCCCACAGCCATTCACAGCCTGGCGTGGGGGTCAGCACTGGTTCTCAGATGGGATGATCATAGGACACCTGTGAGGTTCTACTCGCCAGCATCAGGACCAATAGGCAGCTACCAACAGCTGGTTGGTCCAACCAGTCCATCCTAAAGGAAATCAACCCTGAATATTCACTGGAAGGACTGATGCTGAAGCTGAAGCTCCAGTACTTTGGCCACCTGATGTGAAAAGTGGACTCAGCAGGAAAGACCCTGATGCTGGGAAAGACTGAGGACAGGAGAAGGGGATGACGGAGGAAGAGATGGTTGGTTGGTATCACAGACTCAGCGGACATGAGTTAGTACAAACTCTGGGAGACGGTGGAGGACAGGGAAGCCTGGCGTGCTGCAGTCCCTGTGGTCACAAAGAGTCGGATACAACTTAGCAACTGAACTGAACTGAAAACAACAGCTGACAGGAACAGGTGACCCAGCTTCCAGGCTCATCTCGCTGCAGTGTCTGCAAAGCTCCGAGTGGGGCCCCAACTTCAGTTTCAACAGACGCCCTAGCCTTTGGAGAGGCACTGACAACATTCCGACCAGGCCAGTGTCTGGGGGCTGTCCCCTCCAGTGTGCCCTTACACATCTTAAGGCACCTAAGAACAATATGGTATCTGGAGAAAATACCAACGCTCATTCTGTACCCCTTAAATAAGATGTCTTTTTCTATTACTCAGAAAGAGGCTGTGATGCAAGCTGCATGTCCTATGAAAAGGTAGGAGGCTGAAACATTCATAGAAGAACCGAACCAAAACACGCATCGCAATAGTCCTCTGGTGGTTATTTTTTTTAGAATCCATACAGTGGAACCTCCCTAAAATTTCTAGAAGTGAATTGAACAAATGCAATTTTCTTGAATGATCTTTAAACCTTGCTGCTATCTAGTCACTAAGTCATGTCCAACTCTTTGTGACCCCATGGACTGTAGCCCGCCAGGCTCCTCTGTCCATGGGATTCTCTAGGCAAGAATCCTGGAGTGGGTTGCCATTTCCTTCTCTAGGGGATCTTCTCAACCCAGGGATCGAACCTGGGTCTCCTGCTGGCAGGCAGAGTCTTTACCGCTGAGCCAACTGGGATGTCTTCTTCACACCTTAGCTCTCTGATAAAGAATTTCACTGCATAAAGTTAAATATTTTATCATATGTAGATATATAAGCCAACTAAAATAATAAGCTCCAGAAGAAAATTAAAACTCTCCACCTGCATTATCTATTTTGAGATGTATTCTTGTCTTTTGAGATGAGACAGCTCTAAACACACGCCCTACTTCCGTGAATTTTTTTAAGGGCAAAATGAGATTCTCAGCAAAGTCCAAATTAGGTTACTTTTTTTTTTTTTTTTTAAGCAAGCGAACCTTATTTAGATAAGAACACTGACAGCTTCCTTTTAACTCAATATGCTCAGCACAGTGAAAGAAACAGAGGGGTAAAGTCAGCTAGACTCTTTTGCCCCATTCCCTTCAAAATAATCTTTTTTAATCCAATGAGAATAGGAAGCTCCAGGCAGCATGTAATGATCAGTTCAGAAATTCAGGCCACACAGACTGGAAATACCAGCATGCAGCCAGCTTTTTATCTAGGTTATTTCAGGAGACTGTACCAGGAAACCAGGGGATATAACACACAGACTGGACTAGGACTGTATTCCAGTGAACTGGTCCTTCACCCACATGTCTTCCAAGGATCAGATGAACTTTAAGGATACATGTCCAATACGTAGAAAACTCCAGATTGTCGGAATAAAAGTAATGCTTTTAACAGCATTCATTCTGCTTTGTTTCTGTAAATGCTTTTCCTTTTGAAGAATCCTGAGGGCAGAAAAAGAATGCATTTTTTATTTCTAGGTGGTTTTAAAAATCACATTTAGAGACAGATTTAACCTAGTATTACAGAACAGTTGAGAACAAATACAGACCAGTTCCTCTAACAGATGGTGGAAGAGCTGCCAGGGGCTCGAGGCAGGGAATCTAAGCGCTGGGGAGGAGTGGTTTCTCACTCTGGGACACCAGACCCACCTGGGGGGGTGGAGGGGGCTGGAGACATGCAGGCCAGGAGTGGGAGAGGGCTCTGAGCGAAACAACTTCACACGCCCAGAACAAGACGAGGTTAAAAAGCCTTTTTTCACCTCCCTTCTTCTGTCCCTGGGGAGGGAGGTGGGCACAAAGACCCCCTTCTGAGTTCCTGTGAAGAAGGGCAGGCCCCATGCCAGGTCCCGAGTGTTGACAAACCCTGATTCACGGCTCTGGTCCCACTTAGCTCCCACATAAAACGGGCGATTCAGCCCCTCAAGGAGTGGGGAGGGGGGTGGACTCTGAACGCACTTAGGTCTGTTAGGAAACAGACCCCCATTGACAGGGGCTCTGACTCAGCAGCATCTCGGCTGACTCCTCTTCTCGGCCGGTCGTCAATGCCGTGGTGTGTGCCACACTGTCACACACCACTGTATCAAGTTAGGAATAAACCACAAAACACTCACCACCGCAGTCATGAACGTCTTAATATGACTCTCCTCCTCTGTATACGCCAATTAGAAAAGAGAGGGCAGTGAGGCGACGGACCATACATCCTGGTTCAGCAGGGACAGTCCCAGCTTACCCCTATTGTTCCAGGATAATTATCAGTAAATCCCTCTTCATAAAAGAGTCTCTGTTTAGACCACAAATTATACAGTCAGCTTATCAATAAAGAGGGCTTCCCTGGTGGCTCAGTGGTAAAGAACCCGCCTGCCAATGCAAGAGACCTGGGTTTGATCCCTGGGTCAGAAAGATCCCAGGAAAAGGAAATGCCAACCCACTCCACTATTCTTCCTGGAGAATCCCGTGGACAGAGGAGCCTGGCCGGCTACAGTCCACAGGGTTGCAAAGAGTCGGATACGACTGAGCATGCATGCATCTACAATACTAAGTGGTAAATGTAACACCAACATTGATAAAAATCCTTGTGGTGAGTCTGACTTGGAGAGAGACACGAGCCATGGAGTAGCCAGGACTGATTTTGCTGGTTTAAACTGTAACAACGGGTTTGTGGAAATTTCAGGGAAAGCCTTATATTTACTTTCAGGACTGAAGCGACTCAGCAGCAGCAGCAGCAGCAGCTCTTACCTAAGAGCCGCAGGTTCAATCCCTCAGTTGGGAAGATACCCTGGAGGAAGAAATAGCAACCCACTCCAGTATTCTTGCCTGGAGAATCCCATGGGCAGAGGAGCCCAGTGGGCTATAGTCCATGGGGTCACAAATAGTTGGGACACGACTGAAGAGACTTAGCATACACACACGGATGCAAAGCGACCCAACAACCCCCTAGGGGTTGTTGGCTAAGTATGCAGCCAAAATACACAGCCAATAACCCTGAGGGGCCTGACACAGTGACCGCTGAAGTGAGAGAGCCCTTGGTAGTTGGGAGCAATTCTTCCTGTCCAAGGGGCCCTGGGTCCCAGCCCACAGAGGGACCCTCTTTCCTTCTCTCCATCTCTTTTTCTCCTCCTTCCTGTGTCAGCTATCATTTCTATTTTATACATTAAATATATATATGCCTGTATGTATGTATGTGTGTGTATGTATATGCATGCTCAGTTGCTTCAGTCATGTCCAACTCTTTGCAACTCCAGGGACTGTAGCCCGCCAGGCTCCTCTGTCCATGGGATATTCCAGACAAGAATACTGGAGTGGGTTGGCGTGCCCTCCTCCAGGAGATTTTCCTGACCCAGGGATCAAACTCACGTCTCTGCATTACAGGCAGATTCTTTGCTGAAGAGCCACCAGGGAAGCCCATATATTTATATATAATACATTATATATTTATACACAATATAATACATTATATACTATGTGTTTATATATAAATATATACATTATATATATAAATATAATACATTGTATATTTATATATATTTCCCTATTTAGTAGTCGGGGGGCAGCATGCCCAGTGTCCTGGGCTGTCCGGATCCCCAGGCCCCAGGACAGGAGCTCCAGGAGGGAAGGTGTGTCTCTAGCGCCCCAAGCTTCCGAACAGCCAGAGCCCAGCCGCGTGAAGTTCACACGAGCGCCAGAAAGGCAGCAGGGCAGTGACAAGATCTCCGTGTGTTTGAGATTTTCATATGAAATTCTGTGTGTTTGAAAATATTCATACTCGTTATTATACAAAAAAATAAAATGGGATCTTTAAACTTTGAAATCATTAAATGTATGAAATATAAGCCACAGAAAACAAAATGTAAATGTGGCAATTTGTTTATGAAAGTTTTAAATACATGAATATTGATTTGTTTTCAACACCTAAGTGGATTCCTGAATAAATCCCCTGCCCCGGGGGCGTCCTCATATGTTCACTGCTGTGAGCGTCTTCCTCTCTCAAAGCTCAGGGCAGAGTTCACGGGACAAAGTAGCCACAAGGACAGTATGAGAAATGGGCTGTCTCTGCTTATCTAAAAATACCCTTGTGAAAACTGAATTTAATGGTCCACTGTTTCAGAAGACCACTGCATTTATTGAATTAATGTATTCAATATCAACTCTCTCAATATATGCATCAAATGTTCAATGGCCATAAAGGTGGGACTTAAAGCCCAATTCCCAAGTGACTGTGATGTAAAGAAGAATCAAATGCTTTGGCTAGCTCCAACTACTTGGCATTAAGCAAAAATATTATTTTTTGAAAGGCTCAATGTATCGAACTTTAAAAATCGTCTTTGAAAGCATAAACAGGAATTTTTAAGAACTCTGTTTTATAAAGAACTGGCATAAAAATGTATTTTTTAATGAGAACTATGGTTCTCATTTAAAATGTATTCACCTCTAAAAAATAGCATATCAGTATTTCTGATGCAAAGATACAGTTTTACTGTAACACGGTATTTTGTGAATTTTCCTCTCATAAATGTGATCTCCCCCAAACAGCACACACAAGCGTCAACATATCCTATATATTTTCATGACTCTCATAAATTATGCTGAGCTTATATAAGTGGACTGATGGTTAACTACACAAGACAGAGCCTACATTACCACATTTGGGGGTGGGGGGGGCGGGGCAAAATATCTGTACAGTTGTGAATGTGATAAAATGAGTTTTATTCAAAATGCCCAGGCAGACTTAAGTGAACTGAGCCCTCATCATATCTAATCCTGAGAAAATAGGTTTATGAAACAGATCTTGCTTCCACTTCTTGAAGTTACATGCCAAGACCTAGTTTTATGCTGGTATATCACTGAATTGCAATAACATAATAATCTAGAATCTTCAGCTCCAAAGAACATACAATTCACGCAAAGGCGAAACAAGAATTGAACTCCACTCCTAGACCTTAAAGAATTTTTTAAGTAAAAACTGTGGAAAGGGTGTTCTAATAAGTAAAGAGTAGGGAAAATTAGAAGGAAACTGGAAAGCTCCTTGTAGAAAATATTTGCATCCTGACAGACTTAAGAAGAAAACTGTGGTCCAATTCCAGCTCACGACTTTTTGCAAGTCATGGAGTTCTAACCAGAGGCAGTTTGGAGACACTTAATGGATCTCTTCTCAGAATACTGTGTTCAAATACATAAAAGAAAAACAAGAAAGTTACACAGAAAACTAATCATGTTTTTCGAAGTCATCTAAAGACTTTAAAGTATTTCTGTGCTTCTTTGAAAGTGAAAGTGTAGTCACAGTCATGTCTGACTCTTTGTGACCCCATGGACTACCAGGCTCCTCCCTCCATGGGATTCTCCAGGCAAGAGTACTGGAGTGGGTTGCCATTTCCTTCTCCAGGGGATCTTCCCAACCCAGGGATAAACCCAGGTCTCCTGCATTGCAGGCAGACACTTTAACCTCTGAGCCACCAGGTGAAGGTGAAGTCGCTCAGTCGTTTCCGACTCTTTGCGACCCCATGGACTGTAGCCTACCAGGCTCCTCCGTCCATAGGATTCTCCAGGCAAGAACACTGGAGTGGGTTGCCATTTCCTTCTCCAGGGAAGTCCAAAAACAATAAGATCCAGCAGCCAGTCTAGTAACAACCACTGACATTCTGAGGCGGTGCTGAGCACCGAGGAAACTTGAGACCTCTGCAGTTAAGCACACGTAACGGAATTTGAAAATATCTACGGTGTCCACTGATGACAAGTCACAGGTGCTGCCAGAACTACTGCATTACATTCACGATGGAAAGAAATACTGCATTTAGTTGGAGAGCTGGGGGAAAATAAAGATGCAATTAACTTCTTTCCTATCCAAGTTCATGGGTCTTCGCTCCAGACCAAAATCTCTGTACTCTGGACTTACTTGGCTTTTTGAGCTCTACCTTTAGAGGGAATGTCTTAGGAGCCACTGAGAACCAGGTTCTTAAGCAGGTTTCTTAAACTCTGAGCAGAATCTTTCCCAGGCCAGGACTCAGGGGGCAGCCCTGTGTGTGCCCCTGACCCCAGATGACCGACTTCTCTGAGCTGCTGGTCAATCCCTTCTCTAAGTTATGAAAGCAAGGTAAAGTAGGCTGGGTGGGTAGACAGACATAAAGAAGACTCGAAGGGGAAACGGGAAACAGAGAAGGCCTTAGTGCAGCTCTGTCAGAGGGCACCAGCTCCCTCCTCCAGCAGCTCCTCCCCAGGAGATGAGGCCACTCGCCCCCTCCCCAGAGACTGAAGGCCCCACACGCTTTGGATAAATTCCCTTTGCTGCCCCAGGAGCCAGAAAAGCCTTCACCAAGTCAAGCCCTGGAAGTATACGCTGGGCTGTGATGTAACTCAAGTGCAAACTATGAAACACCATGGCCAGTAGGGGTGGGCGGCAACTAGGGCTAACTTGCCCAGAAACCAGCAGCATTCTAGAGGGGCTCTTCCCCGAAGGCCATGAGGAACCCCCACCTTAGCGGGGCTGAGGGCCAGCACGCAGCCTCCTGCGCTCCCCTCTGCTGCAGTGCCCCTACTCAGAGCCCTCGGGTCACTGCTGGGGTCTGTCCACCACGCTGTATCTACAAACGACAAGCAAGCTCTAGATTTATGTTGACCATCGCAGGAGGGCAAGAGTCATAGAGATGGACGCTCTCATTTACATCCACAACACAAGACAAACCCTCTGGGCTTTGATGCCAGCGTTTTTTAATCTGAATTAGCAAGGGCTAATTTCTTGCTTTCAAACCTTATCATCAGGGCAGAGGTTTCAGACCGGAAACACCAAGAAACGTCAAGGAACCAGTCCTCATCAGGTTTCAGATACACTTCTGGTCTACTAAACAATGACTCTGCAGTAAGCTCTCCATGTCTCTGTGGGCGATTTCCATCTGTGCTTGGCAGAGTAATCAAACAGACAGGGCAGGCGGAAGAGCAGCTATTGGCTAAGCCCTGCCTTTGTCCTCCATTATCCCAAATAATTCAGACCACCTAATTCTGACCTTGGCTCTTCAGCTTAGGGTCTACAATCAAATGTTATAAAGTTTAGCTAGCCAGCATTACCTTAAATGGTACAATTTTAGAGTCTTTCAAACGCTGAAAAATTTAGATTGGCATTCCTGTAGTTTTAGTCAAAAGCATTCCCTGGTGGCTCAGTGGTAAAGAACCGCTTGCCAAAGCAGGAGGCACAGGAGCCTCGGGTTCATTCCCTGGGTTGGGAAGATGCCCCTGGAGGAGGAAATGGCTACCCACTCCAGTATTCTTGCTTGGAAAATCCATGGACAAAGAGGCCTGGCAGGCTGCAGTCCATGGGGTCGCACAAGAGTCAGACACAACTTCACGACCAAACACCACCACCAACTATTGAGAGTGAACAATGAGAGACTTAGCCACAGGCCTTTCTTATAATGACACTATATCTGCATCAAGCTATTACCAAATGTTTTCCTTCTTTTACAACGGTATAAATAATCTGCCGTGTATGTAGCTTTTGCTGAACATCAATCAGTTCTTTCTCTGTGGTCATACAAACTCAAGTACAAACCAGATGTCTGACTTACTTACTTTATTGCGTAAATCAGATTTGGTTGCATCTTCTGGACACTCTCTGTGTCTTTACTACTCCAGGCCTGGAAAGATCTCCAATCCTTCCCCCAAATACCTTTATGATGTTTGATTTCAGGGCAAGGCTAGACAGAATTTAATAACTGGAATGCTGAAACAGGGTCACATTCTAATTAATTTCTTATTATAATTGCTAATATTTTATCTTCATTTCACCAAATGCTGAAATTATACAGCAAGTTAAAATAGGTGTTTAAACCTTAATATTTTGAATGCAAACAGTTGAAAAGTGATAAAATACCTTTCTATGTACATAATATTCTCTCTCAAGAACTTCAAATCAACTCCAAGAAAGGTTTTAGGTTTTACTTTTACCTACTGCCGAGCATACAGGAGTGCTCAAGAAATGTGTGATGTATGAATGAATAAGTGAGCATTAAAGATTGGAAAAGACTCTGATGCTGGGAGGGATTGGGGGCAGGAGGAGAAGGGGACGACAGAGGATGAGATGGCTGGATGGCATCACCGGCTAGATGGCATCACCGACTCGATGGACGTGAGTTTGAGTGAACTCCAGGAGTTGGTGATGGACAGGGAGGCCTGGCGTGCTGCGATTCATGGGGTCACAAAGAGTCGGACACAACTAAGCGAATGAACTGAACTGAAAGATTGTTTTAAATAAAATAAATCATAAAACTGAATGGCGAAGGATTCAGGGACTTGCAAAAGATTACCGAAAGCAAGTAAATCAAATTTTTAAATAAAACCAAAGCTTTTTAACCCTGGTATATATAAATTACTACACTCTCTCCATGGAATTTGTTTTTTAATTTAAAAAAGAAAAAGCTAAATATTATCTACACCATAAAGCTAACCACAAAAAAACTTTAATATGTCTAATATGAAACTTTTTTAAAAATCCAAAACATGTCACAATAGGAACCTCTGGCTTGACTGAAATACAGAAAATACACCCCAATATTATAAGTGAGTTCTATAAGGCAGGGTTTCCCCAACCTCCAGGATCTAATACCTGATGATCTGAGGTGGAACTGATGTAACAATAATAAAGTGCACAATAAATGTAATGTGTTTCAACCATTCCAAAAGTATCCCCCACTCCCCTGGGTCTGTGGAAAAAACTGTCTTCCACGAAATCGGTCCCTGGTGCCAAAAAGGTTGGAGACCACTCCTTAAAGCATTTCCTTAAATCCCTGATACATGGCCTCATTTCCCCCACTGCGACCTCCTTCTCTCCCACTCCCCAGCTTCATCTACATTCTATTTAATCACCTGGAACCCTGCTTTTCTCAACTACCTTCTCTTTCATCTATAAAAGCTGGCCACCACCTGTTTTTAATAATAAACCCTTTCTAAAACACCTTGTCTAATAACCAAATCACTCTACAGCTGGTGACAACACCATCGTGGGATCCAAGTGCTATCAACTTACAGAATATTTTCAAGCTAATCCTAAAATAGCATTAAGTACTTATCATTTTTAATTTCCCAAAAGTAGATTTCAATCAACTAGTGGGTGATCCTAGTTTTTAAGAACTCACTATGAACCCAATATGAGAAATCATAATTAAGTGCAGAAGACAATTTTATTACCACCACTGCAGAGAATAAATGCAAGTTATAGCATATCTCATTGACACGCATTTTATGACAACTCGAGCACTCCAGCTGAATAAAACAAAGGCCATCACAGATTTGATAATCACCCTCAAGAGAAGCCAACATATAAAGAATTTATGAAAGAGGGTAAGCTATTTTCTGGGACTCAGTGGTAAAGTCAGAGCCATAACCCAAATTTCCCACCTTTGAGAGAAAATCTCCCATTTTAAAATCACTAGAAATAATACCTGGAATCGAAAGAGAGCTATTCAGACATACCAATTAGTGATCGATCATCAGAAATGACATCATCCCGCAAAAGTAAAGCACACGGCAACGTGGGAACACTTTCTTAAAAAGACAACTTTTGAACCATCAAGCTCAACTGTGTGAGGTAAAAATATGATGTAAAAATAGAAAGCATGACATGAAAATAAAAAACGAGGGGCCTTCCCCAGTGGTCCAGTGGCTGAGACTCCATGCTCCCAATGCAGGGGGCCAGGGTTCAATCCCTGGTCAGGGGAAGAGACTCCACATGACCCAGCTAAGAGTTCACAGGCCGCAACTAAGACCTGGGCCAGCCAGACTAACAAATAAATAAATACTAAAAATATAAAAATGGGGACCTTCTTATAAAAGAAAAAATGGAACAAATCTGTCCTAAAATAGCCATGAAGACTGTAACGAGTGATGAACAAAATCGCCAGACCAGGATGGCTTAGATTTCCCTTTAATTCTGTCCTACACAAAGAACAAGAAACTCAATCCACACATTCACCTCAAATAACCTCGTTAAAAAGTAAAACACTCAAACCATACGCGTCAAAACCCTAGCCCTCCTCACAGCAGCCCTGAGGGTGCCGGCTGCAGAGGGCACGCAGGGACCGCCGGCTCTCAGATCCGGGTGGGAAGCTGGCAAAGGCCTTCCTGCTCTGAGGCTCTCGCGTCCCACCTCAGGGGGGAAAGGCCACGGCCTGCCCCAGGAGAGGAACACCACACGGATCCGGGTTTCCTGGTGACATTTCCAACCATCAATTCTCAACACAGGTTACTGCAACACCATGCTGAGACATCAACCAGTAACTGAAATGAAAAAACATGGACAAACAGGAACAAGAAAGTTAAACATTCCTACCGCCAAGTAGTGGCGTGAACTTGTAAGCCCTGGCACCCACCAAGTCACAGAAGCCAAACAAACCCAACTGACCAAGGCCTGGCTCAGGGGGCAGACTGAATCAGGAACAGGAGCGGAGGCGCGCACCCAAGACTCTCCGGGGCTGGAACACAGGACCAGAAGCAACACAAATGCAAGCTACTCCACTGCATGGAAACTGTGGGGCAGAAATCAGCCTGAAACTCAAGTATAAGGGGAACAATGAGCAGACCTACACCAGGCTTTATAAGTCATATTCTACTGCAACACACTCAAGATTCATCGGAGAATCTTCTATTTTAAAAAATGTGACATTTGCAGAGCGTCTACTTAGTTCACCTATGTGGGGCCTCCCTATTTGGCGGAACTTAGGGTAAAACTCCCATGGATGGAGGAGCCTGGTGGGCTGCAGTCCATGGGGTCGCTAAGAGTAGGGCACGACTGAGCGACTTCACTTTCACTTTTCACTTTCATGCATTGGAGAAGGAAATGGCAACCCACTCCAGTATTCATGCCTGGAGAATCCAGGGACGGAGGAGCCTAGTGGGCTGCCGTCTATGGGGTCACACAGAGTCGGACACGACTGAAGCGACTTAGCAGCAGCAGCAGCAGCAGCAGGGTAAAACTCAGAGTGCATCTCCTGCATGAGGCTATGCTCAGTTCAGTTGCTCAGTCGTGTCCGACACTTTGCAAGCCCATGGACCGCAGCACGCCAGACCTCCCTGGCCATCACCAACTCCCGGAGTTTACTCAAACTCATGTCCTTTGAGTCGGTGATGCCATCCAACCATCTCACCCTCTGTCGTCCCCTTCTCCTCCTGCCTTCAATCTTTCCCAGCATCAGGGTCTTTCCAATGAGTCAGTTCTTTGCATCAGGTGGCCAAAGTATTGGGAGTTTCAGCTTCAGTCCTTCCAATGAATATTCAGCACTGATTTTCTTTAAGACTGACTGGTTTGATCTCCTTGCAGGTTAACAGCACAAAAAACCTGGCGGTGAACTGAACGCCTGGTGAGCACACTCTGCACGGGTGATGAGGCCCATGAGATGCGTGATAAAGCGTTCCATCAGTGACTTCGGGGTGATGTTCTCGCGTGTGATACTGTGAATGTTTACACCTGTGAACAGTCTTCACAGCTAGTCAGACCTCTTTTCAACCTTACAAACATGAAACAGAGTCCAAGAAACTTTTCCAAGGAGCACGTCAGAGATGACCACCGTTCTTCAAGGGTATCTATTCTCAAACAAGCGTGAAGCGCCTCCTTGCAAGTCCCACCGTGGTTTCTTCCCTCCCCTGAAGTCCCACCGTTCAGATGCCTTCTCAACATCACATTGCTATCAGCTGATTCTGATAACAGAAACTGAAAGCACAACTATCAGTAAAAAATGAACTTTGGGGAGATGTTTAAGCTGATGTTTAAGTTGCTCTCTCTATAAGAAATAAATGCTTGGTAGTTAAATGAAGCAAGGATACTGGGTCAACTGAAGAAAATCTGTCTCCGCTACCCTCCCTGGGTACAACGCTGGCTCCTCACAGCCCACGTTCAGAAGCTGCTTCTCCGGGACCCAGAGCCCCTTACAGGTCTGTCGCCCGCCTTCCTCTTCACACCCAGCCAGGCCCGACAACACGTGTGGCCCAGGGCAGGCTCTCCCTTGGGAATTAACGCCTGCGGCACCTGGCAGTCCATGCAAGACAGGCCCCAGAAGTCAGCATCTCCTTGCGTCTGGAGTCTCAGGCCCTGCCAACAGTTGAGCCTCGAACGCTGGTCGTGCCTGCCTGCTCGGGGGCTCATCTTTCCTTAAAATACCTCTTTCTTTTAAAGGAGAGAGTGTTTTTGAAACCCAACTTGGCAGAAACAGCTTGACCTATTTATGAAAAACTGGGTTGGCCTCATGTTGATGTGTATAATTTTAAAAGGCCCTGTGGCCTGTTTTCAGATTCCTGTAACTAAAGCCTTAAAAGGGAGGGGAGGGGAAATCTCAGAAATGGAAGCAAGGTATGGAAAAGGGAAGGCCGAGAAGGACCTGAAACTTTCTTAGCAGGCTGATGGAAAGCTCTCCTAAGAAAACATTCCCGAGAGCTTAGAAAACCAGCACTCTCACCCCCAACGCGACCTTTCCAGGTCTACCCACTGGGAAATTAACTCGTTAGAACAAAAACATTCACCAGCAACTAGATCCCAATCTCAAAGGAAACCTTGAGAAAAGATGCTTCTTCACTCGCCTCTGCAACTGATCAAACCTAGTAGTCACTCAGCAGACACTGAATCGGCTGAGCCTGGCCAGGCTAGATGGAGATGGGGACGGCAAGGGAGACAAGTCTAAGTGGGAGAGGCGTCGTGGGTCTGGAGAAGTAGCTAACTCTACAACAGTCAACAGCAGTAAGCTGCTCAACGCAGAAACACGAGAACAGCCAAACAAGGAAAGGGGCCGTTGCTTCTCCTCGCCCGGCCGGCCGGCCGCTCGCACGCACATGCCCCAGGTGCAGAAGCCGGCCCTCTTCCTCCCACTGTCCTGCACAAGAGAGGATGTTACACCAGAAAGACATCTGGGCCTCGAGCCAACATCTGCCTCCCGCCCTCGGATGTGCGTGCCCTTGCCTGTTCCTCCAGCCAACGTTTAATAAGCACCGACTGGGTGCTGGGTGCTAGGGATACAACCATGAGTGAAGTTTAGCCTCGATGTCAATGACAGCTAAGAAAATAAGATATCAGGAAGAAAGTACCTGACGCTGTGGTGACAGAGCCCAACTGAATCGTGATGAGTAATTATACCGCAGTTCAGGGGGAGGAATCGAATTACCCCCCAAATCAGAACTAGTGGTATTTTATTTGCTAAACAAAGTTTAGCAAAGATCATCATCCAGTGCCAGTTTTACATTAGATATACCTGTGGTTAAAGAGGTGTTGAGTATGGAGAAAGATATGGCTACCCACTCCAGTATTCTGGCCTGGAAAATTCCACGAACAGAGGAGCCTGGACGGCTACAGTCCATGGGGTCGCCAAGAGTTGGGCAGGTCAGGGAACCAAGATCCTGCATACTGTGTGGTATGGCATACAATACAATTTAAAAAAAAAAGGTGTCAAGTAGAAGAAGATTCAAAGTCAGGGGTGCTGCCAGGTGAAAAGGCACAGGAGACAGGAGGGGACCCCCAGGAGGGGACTCACACAAGGGGCCTGGGGACAGGGCAGGGGGCTCCGCGGGCATCGCTGCTCTCCCAGTCTGAGACTGTATCTGGGTGCCAGTGCTTTATTTATCAAGACTCTCCACGGGGAGCCTCGCTGTGGATGCTCCTAAGTGCCTGACCCAGAAATCGAACTCTCATCTGCCTCCAGCCAAGTCCAGCAATGGCCCGGGCGCGGCACAGTCACTCTGAAGTGATCAGAGAAGAGACATAAGAGGCAGGAAACAGGGCATTAAAAAAGAAGAGAGTCCGATTTGTGAAGAAAGGCACTGGTTACTTCAACAGGTCCGGAATCAAGGCGTGTGCCCCTGGCAGCCACCATCCGTCCCATTCTAGTTGACCTGACCTCGTCTGGACACCAGAAAACCCAGGACGGGCGGATGAACCCAGGCCTCTGAGAGGCACGCGGCTGCAGCGGGGGCACTGGCGACAGCTCTTTTCAGGGCTCGGGGCCTTTCTCCAGAGCCTGCTTCTCAGTAAGGCAGACGGGCTCTGTGTGTGAAGGACTAAGGCTGTGCGAATGGCCTCTGGGTGAGTCAGTCTCCTAAAGAAAGTCCCTCTGAAGGACACGCAGACACAGAGCCTCCGAAAGAAAGATGGATGGTCAACAGGAAAAATGAAATGAACTACAGCTACTGGGAAGCTGGGAGTGGTGGGGGGAGCTTGTGTTCATTTTCCTTGAGAGCGTCCTTCCTTCAGAGAGCTCCGTGGCCACACACGGCCAGGGGCGACTGGAAAGGGCCAAGCCGTCCTGCTGTCCACGGCTCTGGGGGCCGCACGTGTCCTCAGTGTTTCTAACAAGCAACTCAACAGGCAAGATGACAGCGATACCTCAGGACACTATGGGCAAAAGGCTGAACGGGGGTTAAACATGCAGACACTGCCATGAGGAGATTCCTCCTGCAGAGGTAACAAACCAGCAAAACAGAGATGCGTCTGGAGGCTGGGAAGAGGAAACAGACAAGCACACCAACGCCAGTGGGTTCACCAAGAGGAACAAAACAGGACTCGTTCCAACTCTGACCAGAGGGAAAAGATGAACCTTCCCTGCTAACGAGGAGTAAGTTCATGGAAAGCTACCCAGTGACTCTCCAAATCCCACTGGCCAGGAGGGCACTGTCCAAACATTCATAAAGCAATCTCAGGAAAACAAGATCCTGGGTTTGGGCAGCAGGAGCCTTTCTGCCCTTGATGTAAATCGGACCATCAGTTTTGCCTCATTACCATGACAGGTGGGTTTACAAGCCAAATAACCTCCCCTTGAGCCATCCATTTCAATAATTGGGCAATTTCACCCTGATTCATTCAAGCCAGTGCCAACAGACTGGCAGAAGACGGTTCCCGGGAGGTTGAGCCAACCTTGCCGAGCAGTGTGCCATGCTTTTCAGAGAAACTGGGGCTTAGCTCCCGACATTTCCCTCCTTGCTCCCGTAATGGCACTGAGGCCTCTGGTAAGCTTATTTTCAGATGCTTTCCAATATAATTACCAAGGTTTTTGTTGCTGTTAAAGTTTTGACACAGAGGTGTCAAAAGACTTAAGGCATCTGAATGATTCATCCTGAAGGAATTACTACATCCAGCAGAGCTTGGTTCACAACTGACCTACCTGTTCTACCACTAAACAGCATCAGAAACCACCACCAGCACCACAGGCTCATAAAAAGTACTTACACAGGCAGACAGAGTCACAGAGAAGTGCCCTGTATTGTTAATGTCACATTCACATATAAGCAAGTCAGGAATTATCTGGAGACTGGAAAACTTATTTGTTAATATCTTCTTATTTGCAAATAACTGCTTACAGAAATGAGAAATGAGACTCATGAAAATGCATGTATGGATAGCCTGTTAATTCTGGATACTTTCAGAATGTGAGAGGGAAAAAAAAATCTAAGAATTATGTTCTTGTGTGTAACTAACCCCAAGTACCTAAAAATCAAAAAAAGCTTTATTGAATTTAAAAATTATATTAATAGGATTATCATTTGCTAATTTAAAGTGGTTTAAATATATATCCACTCTCCTCATTTACACAATGTAAATTATAAGCGTGCATGAGTGTATATGTATGTGTATGTGCCTACATGCATGCACATTTCAGAACTCCAGTTCCCTGCAAGAGAGAAAGAATAATTTTCCTTGATGAGGGATGCAATCTTTAAGAGCAACCCATCAGTTCATAGATTAAAACAGAGGAGGAAAAAGTTTCAAAGAGATCTCTTATGGAAAATACCCTTTATATTGTCAATCACATATAAAACACCTTGAAAGTCAGTGTGTTGCCTGAATCTAAGCGATATTGTTATAGTCCTTTTACTATCAAGCCAGGAGATAAAAATTATCCCTGACTAGTGCTGTCAAAATAACAAGGGAGAGGGGACTTTCTTGGTGGTCCAGTGGTTAAGAATCCACCTGCTAATGCAGGGGACACGGGTTCGACTCCTGGTCCAGAAAGAGCATACATCCCGTGGAGCAGCTAAGCCCGCACGCCACAACATCCATGCCCACGAGTCACGATTACTGAGACTGGGCGCCTAGAGCCTGCGCTCCGCAACAAGGGAAGCCACTGTGACGAGAAGCCCAAGCCCCACAACCAGAGAGCAGAGCCGGCTCACGCAACTCAGACCCACACAGCAGCAAAGACTCCGCACAGCCATGAATAAAGGAAAAAATTTTATTAAGAAAAAATTTTTAAATAATAATGAGAGTATGAAATCTAAGTGGACTGGGGGAAAAAAAAAAAAAAGCAAATTACATGTGAGTTTTTAAAGTAGAGGTAAAGCGGCCACTCCTAAAATGTTTTCAGGTATTCTCCCACCTGTCACTGCCCTCGTACACTGTGTCTGTGGGTGGCAACGATAAACTCCATTTGAAATCACGGCGTGAACTCTGCCATTTTTACAGGTGAAAAACAAAGAACTGTTATTTTCAAGCGTTCTCAAGTACCAGCACAAAGAACACGGGCTAGGAGAGTGTTAAATTACAAGCCATCTGTGCTGATAACTTACGACATGATTTCTCTACTCTCCTTCAACACTACATAACATCTCTATGGCAACATGGTAACTTCAAATGCGAGTCTGGAAGGCCACTCGTGCACTCAGCCTATTCACACAGCAGACAACCAGGCTGGTGGGCCGGCTCCTCAATGGGCCAGTCTTCTTCCGCAGGAAGGCTGTCCCGCCACACGCGGCCCGTGCTCCCTCTCTCCGCTTCCTCCAGGCATGTAAGCGAAAGGGTCTGCACACCGAGCGTATTACCCACAACTGGCCAAGCCCCTGCCACCAAAACCAGCAAGCGCACCTTGGTGTAACTCAGGGCTGCTATCTCTAGTTGTGCATATGAATTACTAGTAGGGTTTTTATTAAGTACAGATTCTAGGGCCCTATTCTAGAACTACTAATTGAGAATCGCTGGCAATTCTGAAATTTTTTAAACCTTATGGGTGATTCTGATACAGGCTGGGGTGGTGGTGGTTTAGTCACTAAGTCGTGTCCAACTCTTGCAACCCCATGGACTGTAGCCCCCCAGGCTCCTCTGTCCATGGGATTCTCCAGGCAAGAATATTGGAGTGGGTTGCCATTTCCTTCTCCAACAGGCTAGTTTAAGCACCAGTGAATCAAAAAGCATTGACCGCGTCTCTCCTTGGAGCTTGCCCTAGGCCAGAGACCAGCAAGCCCACTCTCACAGGAAACAACCACGACCCGAAGACTCAGAACCAGAATGCAGTCTATACGAGGTTCTACGCCAACACAGCCAGCCAGTGAGGCCAGGAGAAGACATACGGGTGGTTTCCTAACAGAAGTGATGCTTAACCTAAGCTGAGGCAGTTAGGAAAACCAAGAATAGGAGGGAACACCAAACACAGAGACAGGGCCAACGGCAGGGTCACAGCGTGGGGTGTGCGATGGGGTTCGAGCAGCTGACGGCGCGAGAGGTCTAGAAGCTTCCCCTGAGGCCAGCCCAGCGAGGGCGGGGGGACTGATCGGGTCTGAAACTCAGAAAACTGCACTTGTGACTCTCAAGCAGCTTTGGTTACAAAGCACATCCCTACACCCCAGGCAAAGAAAAAGAGGACTTGGAGGTGGTATAAAGAGAACTGAAAATAATTCTGCCCTAGCTTTGGCAAAATCCTCATTTGTAAACAGGAGAAATATTATGTATGCCAATATATGTGCGACAACTGAGAGATAATCGACTTGGTCTTTTCAAGAGCGCCTCAAATTTCATTTCCACCTTGAGAGCAATTCCAATTAGGTGGACTTGGACTTGCTGATGACCTCTTGTCCTTTTAATTTCTACATTATTCCCCGGCACATTTTCAAAAGAGGCCAGAAGAGAGAACCTGCTAATCACCTTGCCTCTTTAGAGATACAAACTCCCGCCGGCCAGAATATTATTTCTGTCTTCTCCAGCTGCATGGCACCTGGCATATTGACACAGATCAAAGGATAAACAGCTCACTCATTACACAGTGCCATGTACATTAGACAATGCCCATAAAGTCCTGTGAAGATGAAAGCTACTTCAAGTGCCCAGCAATTCTGAGCTAGGCATTTGAGACAGAGAGACAAAGATGACAGACCAAACATCACAAAAAGGTCACCACCCAGCAGGAAGGCTCCTGTTCCACCAGATCTCTGGTCCCCAGTGCAGGCAGGCGACACAGCAGACAAAACCCCAACCTGCTTTACATGCTTTTAATGTACGGAAGCAGGAGAAAAGGTCTCAAAATGCTCAAAAAAAAAAAAAAAAGTCTTCCATGGTTCCTTTCTTTCAGGGACCATGCCCAAAAGTAATGTCAAAGCCACACAAATTCTTCTTTCTGAGGCATCTCCTTTTAAGTGAAGCTCACATACTTTGTATGAAGTGTCAACTCAATTCTAAAACAGGCACAATGAAAATTCTTGCAACAGAGCATATGCGATTTTATGCAAATTGATACAGTTTCTGTCTTGGAGTCTAACACGCTGGTTGAGTGTGTGCGCGCGAGCAATCAGAGCTGACTCCAATATCCAAGGACGGGGAACTGGCATGAGCAGGAGAGCCCTGGCGGCCACTCTGAGTGGGAGCAGGCACCAGGCTGCCTCTCCCTCAGCTTCTCCAGGCTGCTGCAAAGGTGCCATCGCCAGTTTGAACCACTTCAGCTGTGCCCTCAGGGCCCACAGATACACCACCTACAGGGGACCGAAGCCTGTCCTTATCTTTTTGACTGAGAGGCCCTGAAATTTTCAACAGGATAGATAATTCAACATTCTCTAAGAAATGACCAAATATACCATCAAATCGGCCTTCCCCAGTGGCTCTGTGGTAAGGATTCCGGCAAAATGCAGGAGATGCACCTAGATGAGGGTTTGATTCCTGGGTGGGGAGGATCCCCTGGAGGAGGGCATGGCAACCCACTCCAGTGTTCCTGCCTGGAGAATCCCATGGACAGAGGAGCCTGGTGGACCACAGTTCATGGGGTCACAAACAGTTGGACACAACTGAGCATGCATGCACCATCAAACCACAACAGAAGCCCAATCAGATCTTATCTACAAGGCCCTCCTTCAGAAAGAGGTCATCTCTTTTCTTCTGTCTCTCAGACACCAGAGAAAGCTCCCTGGACGGTGTCCCACACCCTGCAGGCACACTCCTTTCACCTGGGACCCTGCCCAGGAGACCACTGCGTGCTTGGATCCTTCAGGCCAGCCCTAAGAGCTACTGACTTGCAGGAAGTTAAAACCCTGAGTCCTCTTCCTCGGGTACAAAACTGGATGCCACGGCCTACCCTGCAGAGGACTGTGAAAATTAAATAGCTGGTGGCTGTAAGCACTCAACAAATGAAGCTGTTTAAGACTTTGAAATATTGCCAATTTAGGTGTATCCTTTTCATTGATACATAACTCACAGAGTATAAAATTCTCCCTTTAAAAAAAGTGTACAGTTGACTTGAGTATACTTAGTATATTCATCATCATGTGTGTGCGCTCGGTCGGGCCCGGCTCTCTGCGACCCCGTGGACTATAGCCCGCCAGGCTCCTCTGTCCGTGGGATACTCCAGGCAAGAATACTGGAGCGAGTTGCCATTTCCTTCTCCAGGGGATCTTCCCCACCCAGAGGCTGAACTCACGTCTCCTGCACTGCAGACAGATTCTTGACTGCTAAGTCACTGGCCACTAGGTAATCCCAGAACATTTTCAGCACCCAAAAGCCGTTCCCCAGAATGCGTGACCCATTAGCAGTCATGACCTTTTATTCTCCAAATTTTCCAAAGCAAAAGGCTTTCTCTCTTACGGCATTAACAAGCAAATTAAGAATTAAGCAAATTCTTCTTTCTGGCTGAACTGTCTAGCTGTAGGAAGGGCTTGTACAGGTACAGAGGCTGACTCTCCCAGATAACCATTCAAGGAGCATGCGGACAGGCACAAAAAACAGAGCGACAAAGGAAACTGACACTGTCTCCCCAAATCAAGAGCCCGTGTTCTTTCTGTGTCATCATTTAATGGAGCACAACTCTGAACAGCAAAAATCCATCTTGCCTGTAACGAGATCTGCACCCAGTGGCCCAAAGTGTCTAGAACTGAGTGCCCACAGACACTTCCTAGAAATCCCGTGCTAATGCGGACACCCCAGAGGTGGCTTCTGGGAAGAAACAGTTAATCAATGAAGGGCAGCAAGCAAGTCTCGCAAGTCGTGACTCATGACTTACTCCACGCACTCAGCTCCCTCCTCTACTCATAGCACGTGATGGATTCCTGAGAAAAGACCACCCCCTCCCCAGCCTCCACCAGACACCCATCCATTTCTCAGACCATCCCTTGAGTCCAATCATTCATTCTTAGCATCTCAACACTTTTTTCCTTTTCCCTCCTCTCTTCTGGCAACGCGTACACGGAGATGAAGATGATCAACTGTTTTGCCCACAACAGGTGTCAGCTTTATAAACCACACTTATTAGAAATTAATCTCCCCTTCTTTTTTGGCAACGCCTGATTTTCCAATGTTGTGCTTCAACATCCCCAGAAAGCAAGCTGCTGACTGCGTCTGGCAGCTCTTTTCTTAAACATGCCTCGGGGGAGTTCCAGCCTATGACTTCATCTGTTTTCTTTGGGTGACTAAGTGACAAGGCACGGAGCTGAACAGAAGCTGACCGCTAACTGCCGATTTGAACAGTTTCAACTTGAAGATGTAGATTCGTTTATCACGGTGGTATGGCTTAGCATTTCGAAATTGCTTTCTGCATTTTCTAGGACTGAGTAAGTCAGAGCAGACGTTGGGGATAAAAGGAGCCTTCACTTCAGAGAAGGGAATTATATACAAATTTGGGAAAGGGAAGACAGAAAGTCACTCTGTAGTACTGGACTGGAATTGAGGCATGTGTACAAACTCGGTTTTTATTGTAGACAGGTGCGCACAGAACACGTGTCACATGATGCTGTGTGTGTGTGTGCACATAAGCACGTGTGGACGCAAACTCCCCGATTCCCAGCTCTGTGCACTGAGAGGCTCTGGAAGCTGCAACACTCCTGTAGCATAAGCACACTCGGTGCCCAGAATGAGTTTCTTCATGCTGTCTTCTGCTAAAATCAATCAGGGCTCCTTGGAGAAGTGGCGATTTCAGGGCTGGAGTCAGGAAAGAACAGAAGCCTGGGACATTGCACTGTGTCAGAAAATAAGGAAGTGCCCCATAAATGATGGAGACACATCACAACAGATAAAGGAGCCAGGCTGAAAGGACACCACTGGCCAGATCATGAACAACTGAGCATCAAGCTAAGTCATGACATCAAAGGATTATAACCCACTGACTAACAGTCCCTGGGGTTGCAAAGAGTCAGACACGGCTTAGCGACTGAACAACAAGACAGGACTCTGCAAGGCCACACTTAGAGAAATAATTAAGTGTGGCAGAGAGAGAGGCTCTGCCCTTACGGTCGAAAGCCAATGAAACACAGGAGGAGTAATGAAGCTAGAAAACTCACCAGGTTGAAACCATCATAATAATCACTGATTTGGGCAAAAGTCAGCAATGGAGATCACCAGCAAATTAGAGTCAGCAAAGGAACAGGATTTTCCAGTCTCGTATTCTCTCTTCAGTCACCCCCTGAATCAGAAGACTGAACGAACATCTCACAGACGGCAGGTGACAGCTGGGTCCCCCATGGGGCGTTAGGGGGAAGGACTCAGCCCTTCCGTCAGCCACGCTCGACCTGAACCTGGTCAGGAGGGACGCTTCCCCCAAACCAAGGGACCGTCCTCCAAAGAACCGACTAGAACCTTCCAGGGAACAAAAGAGACAGGCTGGGGAGATGTTCCAAATTAAAGAAAACTAAAGAGACATGACAACTAAATCTATCAATAATTGTATGTGTTCCTGGATAGAATGCTGGACCACCAAGATTTTTTTAATCACCAAGAGTTTCTGGAATCATTGGTAAAATTTTATTGAAGTCAGCAAATTTAGATAATAATATAAAAATTAATTTCCTAATTTGGGTCATTATGTAAGAGAATGTCCTTGCTCTGAGAAAATACTGTGGAGTCACCTTTTAGAGGTAAGGGCACCATCACCTTGCAACTTATTCTCAAATGGTTCAGATACAAAATAATATCTAAGTTTAATATATACAAATATATGTGCATCTGTGTGTGTGTGTATACATATCCAAAGAGGGGGGAGGGGAGGAGGAGGTGATGTTCCTGTAGTGAAATAGTAACAACTGGGGATTTTGAGTTCTCTGAACATGAGAACTGGTTTCTCAAAATAAACTCATCTGCCATCTCCTCCTGCACAAAAAACTGCAACAAACTTTAAATGCAAAAACATGAAGACAAGAACCAACTAAACAGCGAGAAATGATGCATACAAGTGAAGTCTCAACGAAGTTGATATGAATTTGAGCCTTGTACCTCCTGTACTGGTTTAAAATCAAGATCAACTAAAATAGCATGTCAAAAGCACATACTCTCCCATTCAACAGTAGGCCAATATGACTTTAATTGTAGAATTTTTTTAAAGCAATTAAACAAAAATGAAAAAAATCTGAAACTTAAGAAACTCCTTGAATAAACCAGGAAGAAAGGAAAATTAGATTTTAAGAGGATAGTACACCTACCAGTGATATACTGTGAGGGAGACAGGGGAGGTGTACCTGATGGAAATGCACCCCACAGAAAGGAAAACCTAGAACACAGCCCAGAAGTCATCCCACTGAAGGAGAATGGCAGGAAGTGAGTCTCTGTTCCCCATGACCACAACGTTCATCATCTATGCGTACATTTCCATGAATAACAAAAAAGACAAGAGAAGCTGCAACAAAACAGCTCTAGAAAGAACCCTGGGAAAGACCACACCCACCTCATAAAACTGTCCCCGAAAAAGCAGCTTAGCTGTCTCCAGCCCCTCCCCACGCCCCCGCCCATGCAACCTTCCTCAGTTAGAAAGGAAGCCCGGGAATTCTTTATAATGTGATACACACAGCCAATGGCTGGAAAACTTCCCTCCCCAGCCAGCCTCTCCCTGCCCTTCCCAAACTTCCCTCCGCCAACCCTGAGGGCCACCGAGACTTCCTCCCACTTCAGACCAAGTGGCCACAGCCAGGGAAACGGGGACCACCCGGCCACACGAGTCCTCCCTAGACAGAGACAGACCGGAGGCAGCAAAACTCAAACCATCTCAGGGGGACAGCTGCGGTTACTGGGGTTATTTATGTAAGAAGGAACATCAGCTTTAATCAGGTGAGAAGAGGAAAGGCACAGAAGCTAAATCACGGGGCTCAGGCTACAGTGAAAAAGTGCTTGCTCTATCCTGGACTCTGTCATTCCATTTTTGTTCAGTGTGAGACTTGTAAATTACAGCTTCCATCTTCAACACACGAGGATGTACACATTCAGTTTTAAAATCTGACAATTACAACACCGGGCCTTGTGGGATGCTGTATGGAGGGAGGGTCATTTCTCCTCTTTCCCTCCATCGGAGAAGAGAAGGCAATGTGGGGGCTTTGTGGCAGCTGTGGGTTTAAATTCCAGCCCGAGCCCTCATAAGCAGTGCAAACTGGGGCAGTCATTCCACCTCCCCAGAGGCTGAGATCCTCATCCGAACACAGAAATAGCCTCCACCTGCTGGAGGGGGTGGGGGGATCTGATTTTACATGAGAAAACGTATATAAAACACCTGCATGCAGGCCCTCAGGTGGTAGCAGCAATAGAGATAATAGTTAAGAGAGAGCTTCACCAGGTTTTCTTGAAGGACAAGGTTGGCGTTCAAAATGTTTGGGGAGGAAGAAAACAAACATGGCATTTTAAATATTACCCTCTGACGTTACAAGCAGGTTATTGCTTCTGCATGCACTTACTTGACCCTCTATGGAACCTAACTCCAAAGATGTTAACTGACCCCCGAGGCCTGGGGGTCCTGGCCTCCCATATCGCTCTGGCAGCTGCTGCTGAATACTTACTTAGGTTACAGCAAGCGCGCGGTTCCGACTGCCCGCCATCCCATTTTCCCCACAAACAGCCCCAAATCCACAGTACAAGCTGTCACGGGCAATTTACCATCACCGCACCTTAATCCTGCACAGGAGTTACAGTCAGAGGACTCCAGGAATGCGGCTCAGGGCGGGCAGGCCCCATCTCACCAGCAGGCTGTCCCCTTCTGTGTGTTCAGCAATCAGCAGGGCTGAGACAGGACCCATAAATGATGCCATGGAGATGAGAGATGCCCAGCAAAGAACACGGCAGATTCTGCATCTCGCAGGCTGCGGTCAAATATCCGGAAACAAACAGGTACATGGCCAGCTCACAGAATGCTGACACTCACTACTCCCGCGAGGAGCTGCTCTCCCAGAGGGAGACACGTGAACGGAACTGTCACGTGAAGGAAACGGATGGCCTGGAAACCATCCAATTAGCGACGGTCCTCAAAGTATCCAGACCCAAGATATATTAGGACAAGAGCAACAACGTTTAGATGGAGGTGAAGTAACTCCGGAATAAACATGTGAAATACACTCTGCCTCGGTGCAATCTGGCTTTTTGGAGCTGGTAAGGGTCCTTGGGTGCCAGCCACCATCACTGTGGTACTGAAAAGGACAGCGAGGGCTGGAAGGGATTTCTCATAATCACAATTTTTTTTTTAATAGCTATCTACAAGCAAGAAACATCTGTTTAGTATCAGACACCAGGAATCTATTTGTTACTAGGATGGTAAAGTATTAGACAATTTAGACTTTGGAGATTTCATTCTAGGACTGATTTTAGATCAGCAGAAATACTTAAAGCAACAGTCTAATCAAAGCACTGCTTCCCAATATATTTGTGTGCACCCTCAGAATAAACAGAGGAATTGTACTTTTTGGTCCTTATCACTTAAAAGGTAAACTAATAAAAATAAATAAATAACATGCACTTTGTTATTCCTGCAGACCCTAATGCATCTGATGTCAAGAACAAGCATTAACTAAGAGTAAAAACAAGAAAACATAAAACTTGCAGAATCCACATGGCCCAGGAGGGCCCTGCTGCCGGTTTGCAGGCCCAATGTTCAACAGCAGCAATAACAAAGGACAGAGGAATCCTTGAAGACGTGAATCAGAATGAGAAGAGGAAGTGAAGTAAAAGGAATCAACAACGGAAAAACTGTATATACTGTTTTGACCAACCTCTCAGACTTTTCATAAGCCTAATTTTCAAACTCAAAACATCTTGCCCTAAAATATACGTTTTTTTATACATTCCACTTCACATATACTAAGAAACAAGGGTTGTTTTAACATAGATTTCAAGGACTTCCCTAGCAGTCCAATGGTTAAGACTCCGCACTTCCAATGCAGGAACTTGGGGTTGGATCCCCGTTAGGGCAACTACGCTCCCACACGCCACGTGGCCAAAAAATTAAAAACAAAAAAACATTTCAAATATCAATCTCTGATATATTCATTCCTTCTTGCACTGACACCTCCCATTCACAGAATTCCAAAGTGGGGATTTTTACGACTTTTCCAAGATATACACAGGCGACCACACTTGAAGAGACACCAACAAAACCTATCTAAAAATATTCCAGGGTTATACTTTTAAACTTGAATTGTATTTTATGGTTATGAGTCTTAAGTGGAGAGACTAATACATTATGAATTCACTCCTTAACCATCAACACTGTGAAACACACAGCTTCAGAGTTAATTACATGTAGGAAAGTCCATGAACTGAGGGTGAATGATCTCACACATTTGTTGTTATTTGTGTTGTTGTTATTTATGCAGGAGCAACGCCCCCTCCTCCAAGTGAAGCTTATTCCTAGAAACTCCCTTTTTAACACCAGGAATGTCAAGGCACAGCAGACCACTCTGCCTGCGCTACTCTGTTTCCTTCTGGACAGCAGCAAACCGCAGCAAAACTCAGCAGAGTGGGAAAATTTAAAGCAGGAAAAATGGTGACTGTTCGCATCTAAAGATAGTTTTTTTTAAGTCAGCAGACAATGGCACCCCACCCCAGTACTCTTGCTTGGAAAATCCCATGGACGGAGGAGCCTAGTAGGCTGCAGTCCATGGGGTCGCTAAGAGTCGGACACGACTGAGCGACTTCACTTTCACTTCTCACTTTCATGCATTGGAGAAGGAAATGGCAACCCACTCCAGTGTTCTTGCCTGGATAATCCCAGGGACGGGGGAGCCTGGTGGGCTGCCGTCTATGGGGCCGCACAGAGTCGGACACGACTGAAGCGACTTAGCAGTAGCAGTAGCAGACTTATTAAATGGATTCTCAAGTTATGCTTCTTCCAGAATCTAAGTAAAGAATCTCTATTTCCCCAAAACTATCTTCAACCTTTCCCCAGATTAACCCTAGACGCTACAGAAAGTTTGGTCCCACCTAGGTCCATCTGACTATTGTTCAGTTGCTCAGTCCTGTCCACCTCTTTGCAACCCCATGGACTGAAGCACACCAGGCTTCTCTGTCCTCCACTGTCTCCCGGAGTTTGCTCAAATTCACGCTCATTGAGTTGGTGAAGCTATCCAACCATCTCATCTTCTGTCATCCCCTTTTCCTTCTGCCTTCAATCTTTCCCAGCATCAGGGTCTTTTCCAGTGAGTCAGCTCTTTGCATGAGGAAGTCAAGGTACTGGAGTTTCAGCTTCAGCATCAATCCTTCCAATGAATGTTCAGGGTAGACTGCCTTTAAGACTGACTTGTTTGATCTCCTTGCAGGTTCAAGGGATTCTAAGAGTCTTCTCCAGAACCACAATTCGAAAGCATCAATTCTTCAGAGCTCAGCTTCTTTATGGTCCAACCCCCACATCCATACATGACTACTGGAAAAACCACAGCTTTCATTAGATGGACCTTTGTCAGCAAAGTGATGTCTTTGCTTCTGAACATGGTGTCTAGGTCTGTCATAGCTTTCCTTCACAAGGAGCAAGTATCTTTTCATTTTATGGCTAAAGTCACCATCCACAGTGATTTTGGAGCCCAAGAAAACAAAATCTGTCACTGCTTCCACTTTTTCCCCTTCTATTAATATTTACCATAACATGATGAGACCAGATGCCATGATCTGATTTTCTGAATGTTGAGTTTTAAGCCAGCTTTTCATTCTCCTCTTTCATCAAATGGCTCTTTAGCTCCTCTTCACTTTCTGCCATAAGGGTGGTATCATCTGCATATCTGAGGTTGTTGATATTTCTCCTGGCAATCTTGATTCCAGCTTGTGATTCATCCAGCCTGGCATTTCACATAATGTACTCTACATAGAAGTTAAGTAAACAGGGCGACAAACCTTTCCCAATTTGGAACCAGTCAGTTGTTCCATGTCCCTTTCTAACTGTTGCTTCTTGACCTGAATACGGGTTTCTCACCGCACAGGTAAGGTGGTCTGGTATTTCCATCTCTTTAAGAATTTTCCAGTTTGTTGTGACCCACAGAGTCAAAGGCTTTGGCATAGTCAGTCAATGAAGAAAAAGTAGAGGTTTTTCTGGAATTTTCTTGCTTTTTTATGATTCAATGAATGTTGGCAATTTGATCTCTGGTACCTCCGCCTTTTCTAAACCCAGCTTGTACTATTACTATCTTTAAAATCAACGGAAAAATCTTTCCAAAATTACTCAGTTTTATTCAAGTTTACCTTTGAGAAATTACTTCTGTTAGACTTGGCTTCTGTTGGTGTCTCACAGTTTATATTTGCCTTTCCTTGAATGTGTGTGGCCATTCTGTAGTTGCATTGTCTATTTCCCTTTCGGACTGCCTTTCTTATTGATTTGAGGAAACCCTTTTTCAATCATGCACATATAATTCATCTGAATTGTAATAAATGTTTTTGCCCAAATTGCAGCTAGTCTTTGTTTAATGTTATGTTTTAAATTAACATACAGTACAAATGGATTCCTCTTCCTGTTTTCAGGTCTATGAATTTTAATATGCAGAATCACCACCACAGCCAGGATGCAAAACACTTTTCATCATCCTTCAAAATATCCCCCACATGCCCCTCTGGAGTCACCCTTTTCCCCCCTCTAACTCCTGGTAACCAACCGATCGCTTCTCTGTCCCTCCAGTTCTATTTCTTTGAGAAAGTCATACAAGTGGACTCCCCTGCAGCCTTTGGAGGCAGCCTTCCTTCAGGCCGCATCAGCTGAATGGATGTACCACAGTTCATCTGTTCACATCTACTCTTAAATGCCAGCAAGCGCAGCGGACAGTGAAGGAAGGGCCTTAACCCTTCCCAGCAGGACAGGAACAGAGCAGTGTACAAGTACTTGGAAGGAAAAGAGAAGGCCATGCAGTGGGCAGGACCTTACAGAAACCCCTCCTCAAGAGGAACCGCGTGCAATTCATCACTGTCCGCACAGGGCTCGGGGCGGTAAGAAAATAAGCCTGACGGACTCATGTGGACACCACTAACCCAAAGTACCCTAGACCAACAAACTATTCTGTTTGCTCACTAAAGTTTTCATTACAGCTTCCTCTGTCAGGGCAACTGCTAAACTGTTCTAACTTATGACAGAGGCCAAACAGCATGTTCCTTCCAAACTCTAAGATCTGCTCTATAGACGGCTCCACAGTCCTCCCAGCTAAGAGCAGACGTGTGGCTGATCAAAGAAGTCAGTAGCATATAATGCAAGCGTGTGTGTTGTGCTTAGTCGCTCAGTCATGTCTGACTCTTTGCGACCCCATGGGCTGTAGCCTGCCGGGTTCCTCTGTCCATGGGATTCTCCAGGCAAGAGTATGGGAGCGGGTTGCCATTTCCTTCTCCAGATGATCTTCCCCACCCAGGGATCCAAACTGGGTCTCCCGAGTTGCAGGCAGATTCTTTACTGCCTGAGCCACCAGGGCAGCCTGCAGTGCAAATGTATTTATGACCTAAGTGCAGTTTCCGGTTGCCAGAGCACATCTGGCATTAGACCAAATACTCCAGGAGGTCACACCCTTTCTCCTGATCAAGCCCTAGGTCTTAAGCCTGGGAAGCCACACATCCTCCGGTCAAACTCGACCCAGACACATAACCTTTCCCAGAGGGCAGGGGCTGCAGAACTTGGGTTTACAGGGACTTCCTTAGGGGAAGAGAAAACCAAAAAGGAAATAAAGGTAACCAAGCAAACCGAGGCTTCCATTAGCAAGTGAGAAAGTGAAGATAAGACTCAGACACTGGCCAGCCAGTAAACAGGAGAGCGGTAACCCCCATCAACAAGACTGCCACCCGCTTGGAAACTCCAGCCAGGGGGTCTCCTCGATGGGAGACCCCGGGGCTAGGCCGGGTACTGTGACAGCAAACAGAAGCCAGACAGTCGGGGAGGCGGGCCTCCACGGTGGACACGGAGCCCGGGGCGGCGGGGAGCAGGGAGGGGAAGGGGCAGCACCCCGGCGCCCTGCTGGGGGGGCCTTGTCCCGACCCCCACTCCCTGTCTCCATTTTTGCTCCTTTGCCCTCCGTGCAGAGATACATGGACAGGAATACCTTGAATGGCCCCAGGTGAACAACAGTAGTAATAATAATAATACACCCGCCCTCACGCCAGGGGCTCTGAGATTTCCGCGCGGGCTCGTCCCCCCGTCCAGGGCTGGCTGGACGGCTCAGCGGCGGAATCTGGAGTGGAACGAGAGAGAACGCCGTCCTGGAGCCATCTAACCCCTCGTAACCTTTCTGCGCCCTTGGGCCAACCCTGTTCCCTGCCCCCCGAGCGGCCGGCGCGGGGCTGAGGACCATGGGGAAAGATACAGGGGCCGGCACCGCGGTCCTCCGGCCGCAGCCGCCCGGGGCGCGCGCCCAGGCGCCCGGGCCAAACGCTCGCGAGAGGAAGGACGCAGCCGCGGCGCAGGCGCCGCCCCCGCCCCCGCCCCCGGGACGCGGCGGGGCGCTCACCCACAGCCACGCTTCCCCGCGCGCCGAGGGGGCGCCTGTTCTGCCAGCGGCACCACTAAAAATCCGTCGAGACAATGCACTTAAGGAAATAAAAAACCAATTCATTAGAGAACCGAGGAGGAATGAAGGGGGTTGTTAAGGCGGCTTTTTATAGTACAACACAATTCATCCCTATCAACGTAAGTGACTTGACTAGGCAGTCAAAGTGTGGCTATTGATTAGGAATTGGACTTTTCTCTGGAATGCCGCCAAGGATATGAGATAAAATTTTATTTCCTCAGTGGAAGAGTCAAGAAAATAAACTTAAATATCAGATACGGCTGACTTAAATTATGACCGCTCCAAACACATCTTTCACTTAGAAACGGATCCCACATTTATCACAAGATTTAAAAGGCCTGAAAAGGCCACGCTAATCACGTATTTTTAATACACACTTGAACAGATTTAAACCACATGCCACATCTTGAACAGAACCACTGGCTTCATTTAAATTTTGGTTAATCATTTAAACGGTGTAAATGGCTTCATCTAAATCTTCATTTGAATCGTGGATGGTTAAACTGCAAAGGAAAAAATACAATTGTCTACGTCAATAAGTCAGTTTACAAGGTCTTAATGGAAAGTTTCCTTCAATGATTTTTTAACTGTCCTCTTTCCTGAAAATCACTGCTAGGATACTTCCAGCTCCCTCTCTGCTCTCATCTAAAACGGAACCTCACTGTGCCACTGAAAAGGGGGAAACCAACATTTACTATCAAGTTACATTTTCTTCTGCTTTCCTTTTCAAAATATTGAGGGTAACAAGGACTGACTTCTTAATACAATAATTATTATTGGTGCTCACAAAGACCAAAGCTGCCAGGCTTCTAAATATACACAGAAGCAGCAGGGCAAGCTCAGAGGCCAGCAACTTAAGTGGTGTTAGAAGCAGGAATCTGAAGACAAGTTCCCTCAATATTCCATGAGGAAATCATTATATCAATATAGGACATGCACCCTGATCTCTCCTTAAGTAACTGACCCAAGTGTCTTCACATATTCCATTGGAAAGGGAAGGGCTGCAGCAACGGGTCCAGAAGTAAGACTTAGTAAGGAAAGGAACCTAGCCCAGTGAGCTGACAACCTTTCAGAATAACCACAAACCCTTATGCTCTGCATGTTCATATAATACCAACCTGAAACATACCAGGCAGGTTAAAAATAAGGCATTTATGTAAGTACCCCCACCAGACACACACACACTCTTGCAAGGTTAAATAGAGAGCTCTGAAAGAATGATTTATTGTCACAAGAACAGGGCCCCAAAATAGATTGGCAATAAAAGTGATTGGTCCCAGCGGGATTGAGAACTAATCCTGGTAAGCAACGTCCTGGCCATGATAGGCAACTGGGGAAAGAGTACCAGAGTGACGTAAGTGCTTCCCGGCCCTGACCCCAACTCTACCACGGTTGTCTTCTGAACAAGTCACTCAACCTCCCTAGAAGTCTGATTCCTCTTCTGTAAACTTTAAAAAAATTGTTTTAGTGGACTAGCTCATGTTTGTGATGCCTTTTGACAAGAAAACTAAAGAATGACCACTAGGAGCTAGGAGCTCAGAGGGAACCACAGTGTCCAAGGAGGTTAAAAGCCCCGGGGCCACCCCCTAAACCCTCTCCAAGTGCAGGAGTCCTGCCCCCAGGTCCCAGCTCCCAACCCGGGCAGGTGGCAGTGCCCTGCTTGAGTGCATCCAGTAATCATAGCCTTGCATTCTATTCCTGAACTGCTCTAATTATGTAAAAGTTCTAATAAGCTAAATTCTCCTTTCATCCAATCATAGTTACCAGTTTTCACTTGGCAACCACAAGGATAAAAGTAAATCCTTGCAGTATGGACAAGGAACAAAAAGGAGGCAAGAAAATAAAGTGGCCAAACCAACAGTTCCAGGGCCAAGAAATGAAAGGCAACCAGTAGAAGTGCCTTGTCTAAGTCAGGTTGGCAATCTTAAGCACCAGGCTGACAATACTGTGGAAAACCGATCACACGCTGATCTGTCCACCCCAGTCAGTAAGAACCTATTTTCTGGGTTTCTACATCTTAGGAAAGAAGGTCTGATTTTACTAATGGACTTGACCTCTCTGTTCAACCATCCACATTCAATCAAAACTGCCCAGCAGGGCCATCCCCCTCCAAACCCCCGCCTCTGCCATTCCACCAGGTGAGGTCCCCAACCAGGGTCCCCTGCTTCATCTGTCTAACCATTTGCCCCTTCCCACCCCCACCCATCAATCCAACTGAATGGTCCCTCTCCTCTGTTCTCCCTCTGCTAGCTATCGCTGCCCCAGATGCTGAAGCCAAGATCTAGGTCAAGAATTCAGGGTTGCCCTAAGGAGGGAAAAGCACATTCAAAAGACATTCTAGGCTACCCCTGGGATGGGACCGCACAATGGCTGGCTACTTATAATCTGCTCTGGTTCCTGATTCCAAGTCAAACAAGGAAAGGGGAAGTATGCCCAATCAATTTTGGAGTGAGGAAGAAAAGAACAAATTTGTGACCAGCATGGACTGGTTCTACCCCAAAGTGAGCAAATACAGGACGAGGCCCCTGGCAACCGACAGGTAAACCCTGGGGAGAGCCACAGTAACTGAGAGCAAGTATTCTGTGAGCATCCAGTCCAACTTGATGTCTTCTGAGGCTCTTATGAGCAGAAGTGATTTCTCTACTGTGCATAATAAAGATGTAAGAAAGTCTGGCCTTATAAGCACCAAAAATACCCTCTCCAGGGCACACACGCCTTTGAAAGGCGCTGGATTCTGCACAGAATCTATTATTCTGTGACAGGTGGTGGAGAGAGAGAGAGAGAAGACAGGCTAGACTTAGCTTCAGGGCATGAAGGGAAGACGTCCCAGGTCTGCTATTAAGTGGTAAGATGGGGCTGCTCTATCGGGCGAGTTGCACACACAAAAAAAGGCTTTCATTTGAAGGAGTCTGTGTTTTCCTAAACCTTTGCTTTCTGCGGGGACCTCACAGGGAGAGAGAGCACTGGGGAGTGCATTAACCCCAAGCTGACAGTACAGAGTCAGCGAGTGTCACTCCCAGCCACAACCAATCTGTTAAAACGACTCACAACGAACCCCGCCTGGCAAGGATCAAGAAAACGAGGGAAGACAGTACTATTAAACCAGGGCTCTACCCGGCAAGGCTAACTTCTGCCTCCGACCATCGCGCACCCGCTGCAAACTGCTCCCCGCGACCCGGATTACCCATCTGATCTCACCGGATCTGGCGACTGGATTTTGAAAGGGGCCACGAAGAAACGTGAGCCTCCGGCCTCCGGCGGGCGCCTCGTCGCAGTCCGCTCCCCCGACGTCCTCCCGGGAGCTGCCACCAGCACCCCGCGCGCGCCCCGCGCCCATCCGCCCGCCCCGGCCTGGCCCGCCCTCCTCGGCTCTCCAGCGCCCAGACTGCATCCTCCCTGCCCCGCGCCTGGTCCGCCGGGCACCGCGCTGCTGGGCCGCGAGGTGGCCCGGACGCGCGAACAAACTGGACTGGGCGCGGGGACACAGGGGCGCGGGCTGGACGAGGCGCCGCCGCCGGGGTCCCCAGGACGCCCTGTCACGCCTCCCGCGCCGGTTCCCCGCGGGCGGGTCGCAAAGCTCGCCTCTTCCGTGACCAACCCCTCCTCTTTGCCCGAGAGACACACGGCCACCCCGGCACTACCTGCCGGACAGGGCCCAGCGCGTGCCAGCGCCCCGCCTCTACCCCCGGGGCCACCACGTGCCCAGGGTGTCCCTCCCGGGCTACCCCCGGAGACAATGGCTCACCCATCGCCCGGCCGGCCGCGCTCCATTTCAGCCATCACCGCCCTCCTCCCCTCCCCGGGCGGCCAGTGCTCCGGCAGCCCCGTTTCACAGAAGTGTAGATCGAGGCCGGGGAGGTGACAGACGAAACCTGGCTGCTTATGGAGCTGAGGAGGGACCACGGACAAATCGGCCACGGAAACCAGCCCAAATAAGCGACCGCTTTCCCGGGGCCCGGCCCCGCCGCCCCCGTCCGCTCGGCCTCCGGGGAACGGGGGGCCTCCGCCCTCGCCGTCCCTGCCGCCGCCGCCTCATCGGCCCTCCCGCGAAGGAGACAAAGAGCCGGCGCCCCAACCGGTGGAGCGGTAGCCGCTGGGGCGGGCGACGGGGAGATTTCACCCGGGAAACCAGGGGCGGGGGCGAAGGGAAGGGCGAGCCGGAGGCGCCCGGGCCGATCCGCGGCGCTCGGGGCGGCGCGGGCAACGGGACCCGCGGGTGTTGGGGCGCAGGGCAGCGGCCTGGGCGGGCGCGCTCCGGGCCCGACGGGCGGGCGAGCAAGCACCGGGCGCGCCGGGGACCGCGGACCGCGCCTCCGCGGCGGGGGCCGGTGGCGGAGCGCGCGGGCGGCGGCGCGGGTGCACTCACCGGATCGGAAGAAGGCCGCGATGTCGGCCAGGTCCTTGGCCGCCTCCTCGGCTCCCTCGGCGGCGCCGCCCCCGCAGCCCGAGCTCGCCGCGCCGGCCGCAGCGGCAGGGCCGGAGGATGAGGCGGGGGCGGCGGCAGCACCGCCGCCGCCGCCGC
>SJYT01044877.1:138928-213812 GCA_006410635.1 Cephalophus harveyi
GGGCGTGTGGTGGGCGGGGCCTGGCGGGAGGGGCGGGGCCGCGCAGGAGGGCTGGCGGGCGGCGGCGGGAGCGTTTCGGCGTTGTTCCGTCTCGCGGGCGGCGGCGAAAAGGAGGGAAGGCTCTGAGGCAGCGAGGGCGCGCACCTTTCCAGGCCCGGCATGGCGCCCCCCGTTGGACGCTCGCTTCTGCAGCGCCGCACCGCCCTCGGATCGCTGGAGCTGTTGATGACTGATCTCGCCGCGGGGCGGGCTGACTCCTGCTCGGGGCCCGGTGTGCGCGTAGACGGGCCTCCACAATCGTTGTTGAATGAAAAGAGATCATGAAAACGGGTCGCGTGTTGTACTCCAGCCCCAGAGGGAATAATGGAGCAGGCCTCTGAACTCCTGGGGGCCGTCTGTCTCCTCGTCTGACACAGGAGCTTCGGGACTCACAGAATGTAGAGAAGGGGGAAGGTGATGATGGCTAAGGAGACCAGAGGAAGTGAGGGGCAGGTGACATCCAGCTTTAAGGAAGATCCGTGTCACACCCTCATTTGACAGAATATTCGAGTACAAACCCCTATGTACGTGGCTACAAGCAAAGGGAGCAAAAGTACGCTAGTACGCCGGAAACAAGAAGAGATAGATAAGATTGATAAAAAAAAAAACTGGTGGAATACTGATGAAACCAATATACATGAACACTGGAAATGGACAATTAAGAAAACGAATAGTGAATGATGAATACCAGGTTTTTCACTGTGAGGAAGGCTAGAATGATACGTGTGGTACGTGATTAGAGTTGGAGACGTCAGTATGAACTCCTGTTTAGATTAATAAAGATGCAGGTGAGTAAGGAAAGATTTGCAGATATGTGTGTATATATACACAGGCTCTTACATGTATGAGCCTTGCTCTGTCAGCTGAGTGAATTTAGGCATAACACTCTTGTAGCAAGTCGCACATCAGGCACTCAGATCTTTATTAACACCATTCTTCAGTAAAAGGAACCCGGGTTCCTCAGGTGGATTGGCTGACTCTGGGACTAGAACAGGAAACATACAAGAGAACCTAGAGCATCTTGTTGTGCCAGATGATAAGGAAGTGCTACGAAAAAATGTTTATTTAATCAACATCCAGAACAATGATGAAGGTCTCTCAAAGGGATGCAGAAGCCCATTGAAAGAGCTCCCAGTGATCAAAGCTGTAACAATTTGAACAGCAAAATAAAGCAATGTTCTATTATACCCAAAGTATAAAATAAATATCCATGAGTGCATACCGATATAATGCAATGATTGAATGAGTAAATAATTAAAAGAGACAAATGTTCCTCGCAGAAGAATTCAAAATTAATACTTAGATACTCTGCCCTCAATGAGATGGAATAGTCCTTAACTGTGGTCTGCACTTTCAACTTCCAGGAGAGTAACTTTATAATGAAGAAAACGGACAGACATTACTTCACAAGATCACCAGCAGAGATAAATCATGTGGATGGTATATGCTCTTGATGTGATGTAATGAAAATGCCACATTAGTCCTATTGTCTTCCTCCCAGAAACACAGTCTAACCATGAGAAAAATAACAGACAAATCCCAGTTAAGGGCATTCTACAAATGACCTGACCAATACTTCCCCCAGCTGTTAAGGTCAACAAAAGTAAGGAAAGTCTGAAAACTGTCACAGACAAGAAGAGCCCAAGGAAACAATAACTAAATATAATGTAGTATTCCTAAGGATCCTGGAACCAAGAAAGCACATTAGGTAAAAACTAAGAAAATATGAATAACATATGGACTTTAGTTAGCAATAATGTACCAGTACTGATTCATTAATTGTGAGTAATATGGGAAAATTGGATTGAGCTACAAGGGAACTCTGTACTATTTTCACAACTTGTCTTGTTATTTTAGAATTTAAATCTGTTCTAAAATAGAAGCTAATTTTTAAAAAATTTTTAATTATGTGTAGAATATCAAAAAGAAAAAAATTCAGTTGGTCCAAATTTCACAGGGAGCTCAGGTGTGCTGATGATGTTTCTTTTTCTTATTTTTCAATTGGGTAATTTCTGTCTCCAGCTCCCATTTCTCCTCATGGCTTAATCCTAGTTTGGAGAAAATAATCTCCAGGAACTTTCTTTGCCAACTGAGTACATTCCCCTTCCTGCCTTCTCCCTCAGGTTGAAGCCAAACTCCCAGAGGCATTGGTGATATCACAACATGAGGTGGGGATGGGGTGATTGCAACCTGCCCTTGGTCTTCAACCTAGACAGCATATTAAAAAACAGAAACATTACTTTGCCAACAACGGTCCATCTAATCAAAGCTATGGTTTTTCCAGTAGTCATGTATGGATGTAAGAGTTGGACTATAAAGAAAGCTGAGTGCCAAAGAATTGATGCTTTTGAATTGTGGTGCTGGAGAAGACTCTTGAGAATAAGGAGATCAAAACCAGTCAATCCTAAAGGAAATCAGTTCTGAATGTTCATTGGAAGGACTGATGTTGAAGCTGAAACTCCAATACTTTGACCACTTGATGCGAAGAACTGACTCTTTGGAAAAGACCCTGATGCTGGGAAAGACTGAAGGCAGGAGGAGAAGGGGATGACAGAGGATGAGGTGGTTGGATGGCATCACCGACTCGATGGACATGAATTTGAGTAAACTCCGGGAGTTGGTGATGGACAGGGAAGCCTTGCATGCTGCAGTCCATGGGGTCGCCAAGAGTCAGACACAACTGAGTGACTGAACTGAACTTGGTCATCATGAGCCCATGCTGGCACTGAGGCTCATGTGTGTCCTGTGTGTATCCACCTTCTTGACGATCCTACTCGGACTGAAGGCATTGCCATGACTTTGCTGCTTTCTGCTGTTCTATCTTGCTCACCAACCACTGGGGCCCCTGGTGGCCTCCTTGCAGTCAGCACCCCTCTTGAGCTACTCCCCAAGCACTCAAGAAGACATTCAGCTGTTCCCTGGGTTGCTCAGTCCCACCCCACAAAGTGAGGCCCTGTACTCTCTGCTCCCAGACCCCCAAAGCCTACCTTGGCACAGACTTCCTCTTTCAGAGATTCACATGGGGGTCTAAAGTGATCCATTTCCTCTCCCTCCAAATTGCAGAATTGTAATTTCCTCTGCAGGAAGTAAACTTCATCCCAGGTTGATCATACTTCCTTCCAAATCTTTTATTTTGGCATAACCTTTGTGTTCACAGGAAATGCTGTTTTTAATTTAGAAAACTCCATTCCCTTCCATTCTTCCCTCTGCCATAGGTTCCAGAAGTTTCTCTTGAAATTTAGAAGCCAGAGCTAACGTCTTTCTTTCACTCTGCATGCCTCCCATACCACCCTGCCTGTGGGTAGTGAATATGGATGCCCCCCTCTGCCGCCTAAATGGTGGAGAAAGATCATGAATTTGAAAACATCAAAAATGCTGGGGGGCAGGGAGCAAGACTGAATGTCAACCAGCCACAGAAAGATGGTGGTCCTTGAAAAGTGTCAGTTGGAAGAGGCTAACTCCTGAAAGATCAAACCAGTCAGTCCTAAAGGAAATCAGTCTTGAATGTTCATTGGAAGGACTGATGCTTAAGCTGAAGCTCCAGTACTTTGGCCACCTGATGCAAAGAGCCAACTCATTAGAAAAGACCCTGATGCTGGGAAAGATTGAAGGCAGGAGGAGAAGGGAATGACACGGGACAATATGGTTGGATGGCATCACCGACTCAATGGACATGAGTTTGAGCGAGCTCCGGAAAATAATGAACGACAGGGAAGGCTGGTGTGCTGCAGTCCATGGCGTCGCAAAGTGTCAAACATGACTGAGTGACTGAACAACAACTCCTGCTGGAAGTTTCTGGGTGGAGGCAAGTTCTGGATGTTGGGAGTTGGCCTGAAAGGGACTGTGGACTGCATGTAATGACTGCTAAGGGTGCTGGGATAGGGGTAGAATGACGGGTGTATGTTTGGATGAAAAGAGCTCTCTAGTGTTGAGACCCAGATATTGACCAGTCCTTCAATCTCAGGTAGAGTCATTTCCAAGAAAGCTCAACAGGAGACTCGTGTCTGAGTGGGATGTGCAGGAAGGCTCACCCAGATTGCAATATGAGAAAGAGGCTGCGCACGGAGATTTTTTCCCTTCTGCCATCTGAGCGTGTGTAGGGGGATCTAAACAGGGTTTCATGACAGCTGCTGTTGATCCTACCCCACTTTCAAAATTCAGCTCGAATTTCATCCCAGTTGAAGCTGACGCATCAACTCGAAGTGACCTCTCCCTCATCTGTATTCTGGAACACCAGTCGTTCTGGCATTTGATTGTAAACTCCATTATATTATTTGCAGCCTTTGTGTTTAATGTCTTGCCTACCAGGTGAGGAGATCCCTTGCAGTCAGTTCAGAAGTGTCAACCTGTGTGCCTAGATCGATACCAGTTATGAAACCATGAGGCAAAAGAAATAGAGAAAGCCAGTTGTGGTGGGAGGGGGACAGTTGTGTAGTCAGTATCCTTTCTCTCCTTGTATCCGAGCCCATGCCTGGTTAATACACTCCATTTCCCATCTCTGAGAGCCATGTGACAGAGAGCTGGCTGATGAATGGAAAGAACTGGGCAGGGCTCACAAGCAAGAGTTCAGACACAGCAAGTGCACGCATTTGGCCCTTGGCCCTTTGTCCTCCTCGGAACACAGGCAAAATGCTGGAGCTGAAGGTTCATTGTGTGACTATGAGAAAGTAAACATGAGAACAGAAGCACGTGGTACAGATACCCAAGTGAGCTGGCCACCTCCAGGCTTCTCATTGCATGGAAACATACAAGAAAATTGTGGTGCTGGAGAAAACTCTTGAGAAATCAACTCTGAATATTCATTGGAAGGACTGATGTTGAAGCTGAAGCTCTAATACTTTGGCCACCTGATTTAAAAAGCCGACTGATTGAAAAAGACCCAGATGCTGGGAAAGATTGAGGGAAGGAGGAGAAGGGGGCGACAGAGAATGAGATGGTTGGATGGCATCATTGACACAATGGACATGAATCTGAGAAAACTCCAGGAGATAGTGAAGGACAGGGAAGCCTGGTATGTTGCAGTTCATGGGGTCACAAAGTGTTGGATATGACTTAGCAACTGAACAACAGCAACAATGGAAGTGTCTAGCTGATAACTTGAGACATGGGTCTTGACCTCTAGCCAGAGTTGGAACTCTAAGCTGAAGAGGATAAACATACCTGGAGTTTTAGACGTGATTAATCTACTAAGGAGATGAGGGTAGAAAGTGAGTAGGGCATAGGGCTACAGGCTGAGATTTTATGCCACACAGTGGGTAGCACTGGGTATGACTTAAGTGTCCTGAGAGTCCTCAACTGGTCCTGGGGTGGATTAAAGAGCAGGTAAAAGAAGAAAAGCAGACCCGCAGAGGCCAGGGTATCTAATTCAGCAGTAAAAGAAGCCACCTGCAATGCAGGAGACTCGGGTTCAATTCCTGGCTCGGGAAGGTCCCCTGGAGAAGGCAATGACATCCCACTCAGGTATTCTTGCCTGGGAAATCCCATGGACTGAGAAGCTAACAGTCCATGGAGTCGGAAAAGAGTCGGACACAACTGAGAGACTAAACACCACCACCACGCTAAGGTGGCTCACAGATCACTACAAATGGACCCTTGGATTTCTTGGATTTCTCGTCTTTGATTTTGGGGTGACCTCCACTAAGCCACTAAAAGGTCCAAGTCAGAACCCTACTTATTGTGCTCTGAACCCGAATTCACAGGCCTGAGACCCCAGGAATGGCTGACTGGCCTTGAGGTTGGATTTGTAAGAGTCTTTTGACCTCCCTCACACTGATATTCTTTTAATCACTGAGATAGCTCTGAACATACAAATTAAGCAAATACATTCAGGGTGGGATGGAAGAGGGAGTTAAGTGAAATAAGCCTGGAAAAGGAATAAGGGATGGAGTTGGAGAGTATCTGAGGTGGACAGGGGGGCAAAAAAAAACGTTGTGTGTGTGTGTGTACAAGCACATACATGCTTATGCCTGCCTGCACTTGGGGTGTGGGGTGATGATGAAGATCTGATGGCAGGGAAACCCAGTAATACAGGAAGAAAAGATAAAGATAGATTTGGATTTGAAATGAATGCAGAATTGGAAGTTCCAAGTGTTTATTTTTACTGGTATGTTAATGAGAAGAGTGTATAGGAAAAGTGACAATATCTAAAATCTGCTGCCTTGCCTGTCAAATTGATCACCGTTACGGCTCATTGCTTGTATTATCTGCCAACTTGCTGACTCTGCCCAGTAACACAAAGAATTCCAAATTGAGCCCTCCAGCCCCAAATAGGCAGAATTTGAAATTCTACCAGGTGGGACATTCGTTCATTCTGCTCCTGGCCAACTTATGGTCTTCAAGATTTCTCTAATAGATAAATACTCCTGGGAGTGCTAACACCTTAAACTTTTATCACTTAATGCCTTATAGAGAGGATTAGTGGATTAGCCCAGCGTTGGCAGGAGTAATGAGAGGGATAAAAGAAGGAAAAGGGCAATGGACGGCCCTAATAAAACAGACACCTACAGAAAAACAAACCAACCCATCTATTTTTCTTTTGCCTAGAGCTGGTCTTACTGCCTCTAAGTATAGACTTTGAAAAAATTCAGGCTCTGGTTCCTGTACAGAGTGGGTGAAGATTTTTATATTCTGGGCTCATTGATTGCTCACCGAAGCATGAGCAAAGACCCTTAGACAGTCCATTGTGTTTGGCTATATGAAGAAGCTAGAGGGGACCATAGCGGTTGGGTGTGGGGGAAAACAGGAGACCCAGTTGGTGCAGCAGAGCAACCTCATCGCGTAAAACCTCACAGGGGCTTTGTAAGGATCCTGCTTTACAGTCAGAATAGCACAGGTGTGGCTTATTGCTGAGAAGATTCAAAGTGATTAAGGAAAGATGGAGATTGTGTGGACTCACCAGAATATTAGAAAATAAAGCAGAAGTTTGTAAAAAAGCTTTGTAAAGAATGGTCATGGAGAGAGTTGCTAGAAAGCAGAAGGTTTTATTGTTTGTAGGTTTTTTGAGGATGACCAGTCTGACTGGTGTGAGGTGATACCTCATTGTAGTTTTGATTTGCATTTCTCTAATAATGAATGCTTTCCTGGTGATTCAGATTGCAAAGATTCTGCCTGCAATGCCGGAGACCCAGGTTCAATCCCTGGGTTGGGAAGATCCCCTGGAGAAGGAAATGGCAACCCACTCCAGTATTCTTGCCTAGAGAATCCCACGGACAGAGAAGCCCAGCGGGATACAGTCCTGTGCGCAAAGTCAGACACAACTGAGCAACTAACACACTTGCTAATTAATGATGTTGAGCCTCTTTTCAGGTGCCTCTTGGCCATCTGTAAGTGTTTGTTGGAGAAATGTCTCGTGTAACACAAGGATCTCTATTCAGTGCTCTTGCTAAATGTGTTGTGAATGTTGTGTGCTAAGTCACTTCCGACTCTTTGCAACCCCAAGAACTGTAGCCCGTCAGGCTCCTCTGTCCATGGAATTCTCTAGGCAAGAATACTGGAGTGGGTTGCCATTACCTTCTCTAGGAGATCTTCCCAACCCAGGGATCAAATCCGCCTCTTTTGTGTCTCCTGCATTGGCAGGCGGGGTCTTTACCAACAGCACCACCTGCGAAGCCCACTCGGTCCTCTGTGGTAACCTAAATGGGAAGGAAATCCAAAAGGAAGGGGATATATGTATGCGTAGAGCTGATTGACTTTGCTGTACAGCAGAAACTGACACATTATAAAGCAACTACAGTAAAAAAAATTTTAAATACATAAATTTAAAAAGTAAGAATTAAAAAAACAGAAACCAGCTGCTGGCCCTCCCCAAGGGGTTAGAAGGCTCTGGAAGATGCTTGAGGACCGCCAACACCAGCTAACAGGACCTACGCTTGGCAGAGCTCACCAGGAGCACAAAGATGGTACCCACATATGGAGGGAAAGTTGGGGTGGTCCTGGGTGACCTACCTGGGCCCTACTGCCCCCGGAGCATGGGGCCCACGTGTCGTGCAGCCACACCTGGGAGGACTTCTTCCTCATTCGCCTGGGGGTCCTGCCCACCCACCTTGGTCTCCTTCCTCCACCCAGCTGCCTGTTCTCGGGGATCTAGAAATGAGAAGAGACACAAGAAAGCCACTTTTTAAAAAGCACCTTGGGCCTCTTTAAAATATTTTTTTAATTTTTATTTGAGTGTAGTTGGTAAAGAACCTGGCTGCCAATGCAGGAGACATGAGATTCAGATTCAATCCCTGTGTCAGGAAGATCCCCTGGAGAAGAAAATGACAACCCACTTCAGTATTCTTGCCTGGAGAATCCCCATGAACAGAGGAGCCTGGCAGGCTACAGTCCATGGGGTTGCAAAGAGTTGGACACGACTGAGGTGACTTAGCACATAACTGATTTACAATGTTGTGTTATTTTCAGGTATGCAGCAAAGTGAGTCAGTTATACATATACATATATTCACTCTTTTTTTAAGGAAAAAAAAAGTTCTTTTCAACCTTGGGCCTCTTTTTACTTCTCATTTCTTTGTCTCTAGCCTGACAGTCAAATCAGGGATTATATAAAGCAACAGGGAACCCCAATTTGTGGACTGGATTTCTTTTCAAAACCAGGACAGTTAACTGTTTTCTTCCAGGGATGCTGGGTAGGTAGCATCACGGAGGGAAAATAAATCTCAGTGAGAGCCAGTTTTCAGTGCTGCCTCTGACACTGCCTAGCTGTGTGATGGACAGGGAAGCCTGGCGTGCTGCAGTCCAAGGGGTCGCAAAGAGTCGGACATGACTGAGCGACTGAACTGAACCGAACTGAGCTGTGTGATCCCAGGCCAGTGAACTAGAGAGATGAACGCTGCCTGCCTGACCCTGGCCTTCAGGAACCACCTGCCTCCCCAGGAAGACCCCAGGTGCAGCCACCGCCTGTCGCAGCCAGCCCCCATCCGCCTCTCCCCCATCCCCACCCTCTTCATGGGGGCGGGGAGGGGATGAGAAAGCACCTGGAGGCAAGCCAGGCTGAACTGGTTCCTACTTGAACTGGGAAACGTGGAGAAATGAGGCCAGGCGACAGGGCAACCGGCCCCAGGGGAAGCGAATGCAGGAGCGGGCAGGAGGGTGGCCCGCCAGCACTGCTGCCCCGATGGGCTTGTTCACCGGTGCCCTTGGCTAACCCCACAGCAAACCCTTCTCCTGAGACCAGCTGGAGGGTCTAACTTAAGAGCACCCCATTGGAAAGGAATCAGTTGCAGGGGACAGTTCTAGGTCACAGACCCTCACTGAGCAAATGGCTTTGGCTTTGAAACAGGACTAGGGACAGAGCGTAGAGGCCCCCCGCATCCTGGGACAAGATCTGTGTGGCCCACCACCGGCAGTCTGGGGACAGCCGATGAAGGGTCCTTGTGCTTTCTCCAGGGGGACCCGGGGTGCCCACAGAGGGTAAGAGAAAGCCTCACACTGAGAGCCACTTAAAGGAGAAGGTGAAGGCGAGGAGGACCCACCGACTGAATTCCCCTCCCCCCAGCCCTGAGCATGCGGTCTAACTTCTGCAGAAACCTCCAGATGGTCAGGCACTCAGATGTTCACTCAGTTTCAGCACTGACTGAATTCTCAACCTTTCTCTGTTTCTACAAATAGAGTTAAAAATTCCAGATCTACAGTGAGATACGGGCTTCCCTGGTGGCTCGGCGGTAAATAATCTGCCTGCCAATGCAAGACAGATCCCTGGGTCAGGAAGATCCCCTGGAGAAGGAAATGGCAATCCACTCCAGTATTCTTGCCTGGGAAATTCCATGTACTGAGGAGCCTGGTGGGCTACAGTTCATGGAGTCGCAAAAGAGTTCATAGGGGCACGACTTAACCACTAAAAAACACAGACAAAAAAAAGCAATGAAGATATCTGAGGGTCATTGAAGGGATTAACACCCACCCCCACCCTACACATCACAGCCCCCCTCCCCATCCTCTTTCTTGAAGGTACCATCTTCCACATCTCTCTCTCTGGTCAAGCACAGAGACCTCAACAACCCCCAGGCATCAATGGGACTAGGCTGAGAATGCCACCCAGGTCTGGGGTGGGACAGCCAGATCAGGGAGGAGAGGGGAACGGGCACCCTGTCTTCGCACCGTGCTCCCCAACAGGCCCCTGAGGAGCCACGCCACAGAGGACAGCGCTGATGAGGGTCACAGAGGAGCAGGGCTGGCACCACTGGATCGCTGCCCACAAGGACAGGGCAGCCTTGGCCGGAACCCAAAGGCGTGGCTCAGGTGCTTGGTCTCTGTGACTCCAAAACCCCAAAGTTCCGAAAACCAATGTCCTTTGTAACTCATTTGGTGGCAAAAACTGACTTAACATCCTGTGAGGCTGTAGGTGTCCTTTATCTCGTTTAGGGTGAATGGTATTTTTGCTGCCGAAATACTAAAAGGATATGATTTTGCAGGTGCAGTCCCAGAGCCTCCTGGGGGTATTAAGCATTCTACAGGACATGCAGTATACAGATAGTGCTACCTTTCCATATATGAAAAAATTTTAATGGACTTCAGAAAGCATTGCAATTCTGAAATCCATCTGGTTCCTGAGGTTTTGGATAGGGAACTGTGGCCGTCACGATTGGGTACGAATGGCCCATAAGCACAGGAAGAGATGTTGAACCTAATTAGCTATCAGGGAAGTGCAAACCAAACCCCGGTGAGACACCACTTCACACCCACCAGAAGGGTTGCAATCAAAAAGGCAACCGAAACAAGTTCTGACAAGAGTGGAAGGCAACTGGAATCTCATTCCTTGCTGGTGGGAATGTAAAAATGGTGCAGCCTCTTTAGAAAACAGTTTGGCAGTTCTTCAAGAAGTTAAACATAGAGTTACCATATGACCCAGCTACTCTCGTTCTAGATATACAGCCAAGAGAGATGAAAACCTGCGTCCACGCAGAAGTCTCTAGGCAAGTGTTCACGGCAGCAGTATTCGTGATAGCAAAAGACTGGAAACAACCCAACTGTCCACCAGTTGATAAATGTAGAAGACAATATGTGTCCACGCAATGGAATATTATTTGGCCATAAAAGGAATGAAATACTGACATATGCTATGACGTGGACGCATCTTGAAAGCACTAAGTGAAAGAAGCCGGTGACAAAAGGCCACATATTGTATGATTCCATTTCTATAAAAATATGCAGCCTAGGAAAATCCATGGAGACAGAAAGTAGATGAGTGGTTGCCAGGGGCAGAGGAAGGGAGGAATATGCTAAGAAGTGTTGATTTCTGTACTTTAAATGAGTGAATTGTGCGGTATATGAATTATATCTCAAAAAAGCCGTTTAGGGACTTGCCTTGTGATCCAGTGGTTAAGACTCGGAGCTTCCAAAGCAGTGGGGCATGGGTTTGATCCCTGTTCAGGGAACTAAGATCCCACGTGCTGCGTGGTTTGGCCAAATAATAAATCAATAAATAAGTTGTTTAAACAGGAATAAAAATCAAGTCTAATAGATACAGCTGTGGCTAATTCAAAACAAGACAGCAGAGCGTCAGGGCAGGTGCTATGGACTGAGTATATTCCTGGAAGATTCGTATGTTAAAATCCTAACCACTTCCCACGGAGTGCAGTGGTAAAGAATCTGCCTGTCAATGCAGGAGACATGAGACATGGGTTTAATCCCTGGGTCAGGAAGATCCCCTGGAGGAGGGCATGGCAACCCACTCCAATATTCTTGCCTTGAGGATCCCATCGACAGAGGAGCTTGGCGGGCTAGAGTCCATAAAGTTGTTAAGAGTAGGACTCAAGGGACTTAGCACCAGGTGATGGCACTAGTAAGTGATTAGTCCATGAGGGTGGAACCCCCATGAATGGGGTTCATACTCTTACAAAAGAGGCTCCACAGAAGTCCCTTTCCCTCTTCCATATGGTTACGGTGAAAAGACCACCATCTAGGAAAAAGAGCCTCATTAGACACTGAGTCTGCGGGTGCCATGATTTTGGCCTTCTCATCCTCTGGAAGTGTAATGAATCAGTGCTCATTGTTTATAAGCCACCTGGTTTATGGTATTTTTTGATAGCAGCTCACATGCAGTAAGACAGTATCTTGGGAATTTCTTAGGCTCTCCCATAAAGGATGAAAGGGTGACATTGGCCAGAAACAGGCTGCTGCAGTAGCAGAGACCTTTGCGATATCCCTCCCAGGGGGTGGAATAAGCTCACAACCATGAGATTCGGGGATCCGACCATGCAGCCCACCATCCTCAACTGAATGGCCTCATGGGGCCAGCTGGAAATATCCCACAGCAGGTGCTATCTTGAGCAGCCGCATGGTTGGCACTCTCCCTGCATTAGCCACAGGGGTTCAGGGGGTCTTTCCTAAAGGACGTGTCTATGGCAGTTGCTTCCCTCGAGATGCACAGTTTTATGAAGGGTATGTAGCTGGCAGTTCATTCACTCTTCATTCAAGTATCAAAGAAATTGCAAAATGTCAGGAGAGAAATGGTACCTAAACCCATGGAAGAATGGACCTTCCTAGAGATTGTGGCGTGCGTGTGTGCATGCTAAGTTGCTTTGCTGCTGCTGCTGATGATAGATAAGTCACTTCAGTCGTGTCCGACTCTATGCGACCCCATAGATGGCAGCCCACCAGGCTCCCCCGTCCCTGGGATTCTCCAGGCAAAAACACTGGAGTGGATTGGCATTTCCTTTTCCAATGCAGGAAAGTGAAAAGTGAAAGTGAAGTTGCTCAGTCGTGTCCAACTCTTAGCGACCCCATGGACTGCAGCCCACCAGGCTCCTCCATCCATAGGACTTTCCAGGCAAGAGTACTGGAGTGGGGTGCCATTGCCTTCTCCATAAGTTGCTTTAGTCATGTCCAATTCTTTGTGACCCTATGGACTGAAGCCGGCCCGGTTCCTCTGTCCATGGGATTCTCCAGGCAAGAATACTGGAGTGGGTTGCCGTGTCTTCCTCCAGGGGAAATCTTCCCAACCCAGGGATCAAACCTGCATCTCCTACATCTAACCTGCATCTCCTACATCTAACCTGCATTGGCAGTCACGTTCTTTCACGCTAGCACCATTGTGGCATTCGAGGCAAACAAGTGGCTTTTGGTATAATTTCTGGATACACTGGTTTAGTTGTGACCCCATAGCTCGACAGGGAGGAAGCCTGTGAAATAAACATTCCACCATCTCTCCTCCCACCCTCTACTTGCTGCCCATGCCTCCCACTGACTGCTCCTAACCAGGAGAGAGAGCCAGGGAGCCTGTGGATGAGTCCATACACTCAGCCTCCTGAAGACAGAGAAGAGAAAGAAAGAGGATGCATCTCGTGGGCAGAGGAGGACCTCCAGGGCAATGATGAGCTGGCTCCAGCATGTGAGGCCCTGAATCAGCCCACACTCAGCATCTGTCCAAGTATGACCCTGTGCCCAGAGCTCTAAGTGACAAGACATAGTTGGAAGAATAAGACCCACTCACCTGATGAGACAATTATGATGACGAGAGAGAACGTGTGTTCAACTGAGTAAAGTTCCAAAGGAACTCAGAGAAATAAGAACCCCCCTACTTGGAGTGGGGTGATGAGGGAAGAAGCCTTAGGTCAGAATTTTATTGCTTTCAGTCAAAGGCCAAGACACACAGAACAGAGAATAAATACAATGTGATCTTTTTAAAAAAGTTATGGAGATAATGCTATGCAGGTGGAATACAGAGAAACTGGGCTTCCTACCATAGAGTAGGTTGATCTCTGGCCTGGAGATCAGGGACTGTGGGCAGGTCAGGTGTGTCTGGATAATATTTCTTGGCTTTGAACAACTATGGTCTTGTGTTGCGGTATTCTTTACAGCAAGAATCAGCAGCCAGCATCTCACCGTGAGAAAGGGGACGTTACCTCCGCCTCTTTTCCATTCTGTTCCATGGTTCGAAGATTCTTTCCCAAAGAACAGACTTAAGAAGATAACTTTGCAATGGGAATTTGCTGATGACTCAGGGAACTCCAACCGGGGCTCTGTGACAATCTAGAAGGGTGGGGTGGGGAGGGAGATGGGAGGGAAGGAGCATGGATGTACCTATGGCTGCTGCTTGTTGATGTATGACAGAAAACCCCAAAATACTGTAAAGCAATGATCCTTCAATTTAAAAAATAAAATAGGCAATGTAGAAAAAAAAAAAAGATGCCTTGCACCTGCATAAGGAAACCCAGTGCGTGTCCTTCCAGCAAGACTCTTCTGCACTCAGCTCTTCACTTCCTCGCGGAAGTAAGGAAAGGAACTGTTAATAATATCTGTTGCCTGAAATACCACATTATCTGGATATTTCCAAAGTGGTGGAACTGGAAACCATTGAAAAGTCATGGTTTTTTATTCATTCATCCCCTTCCATCTCAGTCCCCACCCTGGTGACACCTTCTTGGGTCGCTGGTCTTCTTGTCTTCCTGTCTTCTCTACTGGACTAAATTCGGTGTTCCTGTGTATTTATCTTTTCTGAGATATAACCCAATGACACCAATCATTTAAAATTGGTGTCCCTGTATATTTATCTTGCCTGAGATATAAGCCAGTGAGAAGGTGAAGGTGAGAGCATATTGAACGACAGAGAAGCAGTAAGTCACACATAACTGGACCTCCCCAAATCCAGAATCTAAAATCTAACCTCGGTAGAAGATGTCCAGATTATTTAGCCTGGAGTCCTATGGAAATAATGAAGACTTAACATGACGTGTTCTGCCTTTACTGGGATTCAGCCGCATTGGATGGTGCTGGCCTTATGTTATTTAATTTCCCTTTAATAAATAAAGGCCCGTGTGTTCGCTGTTTTAGAATTTGGTAGTAGCAAAGTTTGTCTCTGCAGCCAGATGGTTGTGCTTCCTTTTAGGAGCTAATGCAAAGATGGAACTTGCTGTGTTTCTTTCTATTCCATGGAAGCTGAGATGCTCAGAATTAAGTTATGTGCTTATTTGCATCAGTTTTACAATGATCTACTCCCCTTTGTTACGTGGCTCTTACTCTTTTATTGTTATTTTAGAAGCCTTCACTTCTTGATTTCGCTTATGTTTCCTCAAGTCCTTTTCTGAAGAAGGTTGGGGATAGATGGATGGGTAGATGGATGATTAGTTGATTACATGATGTATAGATAAATAGATGGATAGACAGATAAACTAGTTGGCAGAAGTGTGAATAGGGAAAGGTAGACTCCAGCACAGTTCCTCTACATCCTGATCTTCCTTTTATGCCATGGGCCTACTTTCTCTTTCAAAGATCCTATTTTTATCAAACTTTTCATGACAAGCTGTGTAGCACACTAAGAGTCTTGTTCTGGAGTCAGTCAGGTGCAAATTGCAGACAGCTATTGTATCTGTATAAATATAAGAAGTTTACCCTCAGTTTCCTCATCTGTAAAATGGGCATGATAGCAATTCCTACATCATTTTGTTGTTCTGAAGTTACAGTCAGGTAGTACATGTTAATTGTTGAATATGGTCTATATTCCGCATTGTAAAATCTCAGTGAAACTTGGTTATTATTATTATTCAATTATGTGACCTCCTTTTCATCTTCTTTAATGCTTCCCTCTCTGTGTACTCGTTATCATATGTTTGGACTATTACAGTAGCCTTCTAACTTGGCTTAGAATTAAGAATCTTACTGCTGGGAAGGATTACTTAACTCTATACACAATTTTATTAGTATAAATGAGAGAAACCAACACAACATTGTAGAGTAATTATTCTCCAGTTAAAAATTAATAAAAAATAAACTGCACAAGTCAATCCATAAAAAAAAAAGAAACTTGAAAGTCTTGACAAGAGAAATGTCGTGCCTATATGATATTGTCGTTCAAAGTAGATTTCAGAAGATGAGGACACTTAGCCATGTGTAGGTATAACTGGTGAACAGTTGGGCACCTTAAATCTTTAAGGAACCACCTGGGAAGAGAACTCAGCTGTGCCCAAAACTGGGGTATTTCAGCACACAGGTGGGGTGGCCTGTGGGTAGAGCCTCTCTGAGGAGCCTCTGGTATCAGCACTCATCTGGGGAGATGGGGGATCCAGGGACGAGGAGCTCGGACCAGGAGCAAAACTGTAGGCAGAGAATGAAAGTTTGAAAAAGAGAATGAGCTTCGTTCTAGCCTCCTGGATGCTAGTCTGGATCCCGAGAAGAGCGACGGTCGCCACAAGTGCACACTGAAGGAGCTGGCCAGCACGTCCGCGGCACGCTGGGGTTCAGGTGACGTGTGGCTGTGAGAGTCCTTCGTGTCAAGGGAAACTGGTCATCTCTTCCCATCCTCCTGCTGCCCACAGCCTGGCGTCCACCTCTCGAGGGCTCAGGCTGGTTCTCAAGGGGCGGCGCTTCAGGAGGGGCTGTGGCAGTGGGGGGTAAAGGGGAGTGGGCACTGGACCCAGTGGGAGGGGGCACATGCCTGTGAGAGCTTTTGAATCCCTCCAAGTAATCTTGAGCCCCTGAGTCATCCTGGCTAGTTAAGCAGTGAAAGTTGCATGTCCATAACAACATAGCATGTCCATGATAACGGGATGGTCATTTGTCTCTGCAGGTGCCAGAGGGCAGAGAATTCTGTGGAGAGTCACAAAAGAGCAGAATGTGGGGGGTGTCTGTCTCAGGGAAGGGCTCCTGTTCCTGTCCACAATCCCAGGCATCGCTCCTTGGGCCTCAGCCCAGCGGTCTTCCTGGAGCATAGGCTGGGGGTGCCGCTCCTTCTCAGAAACCTTGGGTTCACCCCCTGCCCTATAGAATGCTCTTCACAGTCCTTTGTGTGACATTCAAAATCCCTCTTGTCATGTGACAAACCTCAGAATCTCCTGGAACATCTCTCTTAAGTCCACATTTTGGAGCCTGCTCCAAGCAGAATGTCTGAGGGCATTCGGTTCCACAGTTCCAAGGCCTCCTATCCATCCATACCTGGTGTAGGATCCAGGCAGGGAGGTTCCTGGAATGACAGGACCCAGTCAGGTTGGGATCTCAACCTCTTAGGCATATGGGGCTAGCATGGGGGGTGGGGGGTTTCACAGTCTTCCACCAAATCCGTGCTCACCACAGGGCCTTTGCACATGATGGTCTGAGGTGAGCACTCGCCTGCCACCAACTCCACGCCAGCTTTCTCCTCACTCTGTTCAGAATCGCTTCCGCTTATCATCCAGTCGGACTTAAACGCTTATCTTGCCCTCTAGCTCCCTGAGAGCTGAGACTAGCTCAGGCTTTCTTTGTGTCCTTCACTGGATCTGGTGCTTTGCTTCACAGATTTCGTAAATGTTCCCCAAACTGCCTGTTGAAATAATGAGTTGCAAAATCTAATTTTCGTCCTTTATTTTTAAGCAGGAATGTTCATCAAGCTATTGCCTCCCACGAGATGATTTAAACCTTTTCTCCAATTACTTTTCTCAAATTATGCAACTGAATGTTCTAAGGAGGTTTCCCGCATACGCAGGCGCCGAGGAGCTTTAGGAGCCTTGGAGGGTATTCCTAGAGCCACGGGAACCACATCGTGGAGCATGGAGAGCCTGTGTGCAAGCCACATTCCTTTCCTAATGCTCCCCTTGCAAAAGAAAGAAAAGAGCAAGTACAATCTACCAAACCAGGCTTTTTGGTGGATGGTTTAAACCCAGTTCAACCACTCTGCTTTTCTAAGCATCTCTCTTTTCCTTGCCCCTGATTATGGCTTCCAAACCAACAGCCAAAAATATAGGATGTGGGAAAGCTTGAGTAAGAGAGCAAAACCAAAATGTCTCAGGCTTCGAAGGGGAAAGGCTGTTTGTTGTTGCCCGTCGCTGCTGTCATCTTCTCTCGCTCTGTTAAATTTCAACACTTGCCAGGCATTAAATAAATTGATCAATAGGTTTTCATTGAGCCCTATGCTGTGCTAGGTATAGTGCCTCTACTGATTTTATGCTGTGAATTTTAATTTCCACTTTGGCGTTATTTACTTCTTTCACTGAAACATTTGCGTTTATTGGGAAAAAAAAATATTCTGCAAGACTAGTAAGGAGTCACCTTACTTAGGTGAGATTTTATTCTGTGATGGATTCTTCGGAAGCTCATGAGCATCCGGTTTTCTCGTCTTCAAAGGCCCAGAGACTACAGTTCCCAGACTTCCTTGCAGTTAGATGGGGTCATGTGACCATATTCAGTCCAATGGGATACATACACCCCTGTTTGTGACCCTCTGTTTTCCATTTCCCATCTACATCCCTCTTGGTGGCAACATGTCCTATATGGTAAAGATAGAAGATGGAGCAGAGCTCCTCAATCTGAAATAGATTTGAGGACTTGAGTGAAATACACTTCTACTTCTTTTAAGCCCCTGAAACTCAAGGGTCTATTTTTAAGCACAACCTGTTGACCAATGCGTATCGTTTCTTCAACTCAGTGTTGTTTTTTGGTCTGTTTGGTTGTTGTCTGTTGGTTTATAATCCCAAAGGGACGGTGTCCTTTTTCTCTGTTTCATGAATCTGGCTCAGTGAATCATCCTGAGAGGAGATACTCAATCCTGGGTCAGGAAGATCCCCTGGAGAAAGAAATGGCAACCCACTCCAGTATTCTTGCCTGGAAAATTCCATGGACAAGGAACCTGGCGGGCTATAACCCATGGTGTCACAAAGAGTTGGACACAGCTGAGCAACGTCACATGTGACGTATGTATCTAGATACCAACGCTCTTGGCCAACTTTTTGTTGGCTTTCTGTCATCTGACCCCAGGTAGTTTTGTTGCTAATCTACTGGCTTCAAACCTCACGAGACACATTGGAATGGCTTTATTTCTCATATCTTTCCCTAGGAAGTGTATCAAGACCTTAAGTCAGCTTCTCAAGTCTGGCTTATTCTAAAATGTGCTAATGAAATGAAGAGAAACCCTACAGACACACTAGCCCAGCCGCCTGCTGGAGCAGTCATTGTAACAAAACTCCCTGAAGGAGCTGTGCAGCGTCCCCTTGCTCCCCTCCTGTTCTCTCTCTAGCCGGCTGCACGGGGACCTTTGTGCCCGCCACTCCATGGCTCCCTACTGATCATCTTAGTCCTCGACGTGGAAGATGAGATCTGGCGCGTCTCCCTTCAGCCCCTCCCCATCTTTACTGTCTCCCCATCACACTGACCTTGTGCTCCTGTCCCGTGCTATGTTCCCCCCCCCCCCAGTAACTGGAAACTCTCCTCAGAGAAGCTTCCTTCATCCCACAGAGTGTGAACAATAAATCTCTTATTATTTATTTTATTTTATTTGTTTGGATGTGCTGGGTCTTGGTTGCAGCATGCAAACTCTTTAGTTGTGCCGTGTAGGGTCTAGTTCCCTGACCAGGGATCGAACCTGGGCCTCTGCATTGGGAGCACAGAGTTTTACCTGCTGGACCAACAGGGAAGTCCCCAGTATGTCTCTTAGATATCCCTATCTGTCCATCCATCCGAGCTGTGCTCAGTCATGTCCGACTCTCTGTGACCCTTTGGACTGTAGCCCACCGGGCTCCTCTGTCCATGGAATTTTCCAGACAAGGATACTGAAGTGGGTTGCCATTTCCTCCTGATCTTCCCAACCCTGGGATCAAACCTGTGTCTCCTGCACTGCAGGCGGATTCTTTACCCGCTGAGCCATAGAACCCTCTGTTACTCCATCCTATTCCCACCACAGAGTATTATAACTCCCTGCACGGGTATCTATATCTCCCAACAGGACTGTGTATTTATGGTGGACTCTGTGTTGCATCATCTGGACCTGCTTCCCATGAAAGATGTGTTGCTTCTGCTGCTGGGATCATGGTCAGCAGACAGCCTGCAGCTGTCACCCTCTTTAGGGAGTATCTCTGTTGCAGAAAGCGGTCTTGCCCAAGATCATGTCCATTCCCATGGCAGCCTATATTCAAGCTGACTCAGGGTTCTAAGGGCCTGGCCAACTAAGCCAAACTCAGGACAACTCTGATGGGCTAGTCTAAATTCCACGAAGTTGGCTGAGCCCATCACTGGGCCTGCCAAGCAGCTAATAAGTATCTGACAGTCCCTCGTGTTACTAAAGATGCCATTCTCTCAAATGTACGAGGCCATTCTCTCTGGAAGTAAGATATGAAGGTAGAACTGAAGGAACTAGTTGTGTTGCAATAACCATCATGTGATTCTTGAGTTTGGTAAAATTAAGTTTGTGTTAGGCAATGCTCTGTGATATAATGAGCTTCCCCAGTGGCCCAGCAGAGACTCAATTTCGATCCCTGGGTCAGGAGAAGATCCCCCAGAGAAGGAAATGGCAACCCACTCCAGTATTCTTGCCTGGGAAATCCCATGGATAGGTGAACCTGGTGGGCTACAGTCCATGGGGTCACAAAGAGTCAGACATGACTGAGTGACTAAACAAAAGCGACTTGTGAGATAATGCAGATCTTTTCCCCCCTCTTGCAGCAAGCTCGTTACAGAGTAAGGTAAGAGTTTCTGTTCCAAGGATTATATTTTGGCATGTGTCTCTGCAACTGGTCTAACGCCAGCTAACTTCTATTTTACTTAAGTATTTTAACTGACTTCAGTAAACTTTATTTTTCAAAGATAATGCAGGTAGGATTGTACTCAGAGAACTAAAATCTCATGAAGTCAGAGGTGTTGGCATATCAGGAATGATCATTTGATTGAATTTGGTTCTTTAAAAAAAAAAAAGTAACAAGTTCCAAGACCAAATGAAAACAAAGAATAACTGTCTGAAAACTGGAAAGCAAGGGAGAATCACAAATGCAGAAAACAAACTTATGGTTACCAAGGTGGAAGCGTGGAGGGATAAATTGGGAGATTGGGATTGACATATACACATTACTACAGATAAAACATATCACTAATAATGAGCTACTGGGTACTCTGTAATAACCTATATGGGAAAATAATCTAAAAAAGAGAAGGTGTATGTATCTGCATAACTGATTCACTTTGTTGTACAGCAGAAACTAATACAACATGGTGAATCAAATACACCTCAGTAAAAATTAATTTAAAAAAATTAACAAGCTCCAAGACCAAATGAAAACAAAGACTGGCTAACTGAGAACTGGAAAACTGGGAAACAAGGTAATTCTGAGGACTCAGACGAGCTCACAAGCCCTGGAGCAGGGTTTCATCTTCCTGAGAGTTCCATCATTAGAGACACATTCTGAGAATTTCCTATTGGAATTAAATACTTCAGGTGGCAATATGCCAGATCATTGTTGAAATTTTTAAAATGGTAGAAATACAGGACTTTCAAGAAAAATTAATTGCAATCTGATGGATGTGATAGAGGCCCATTTATTTCTTACTGATCACAGCCACTTGGTGATCTTGTTATAGACACAGGAAGATTTTCACTTCCAACGTAGGGCATAAAATAGGGCCTGCTGTTCTGCTGTACAGAAAGTCTGTGATATAAAAGCAAAAAGCAAAAAGATATACCTCCCAAGCTAGGCTTCTAAATAAAACTTGGATAGTGTTTTCCTCTGGCCGTAATCATGTCTCGTGTTTCTAAGAGTGTCACTTTCTTAGGTGCGTCCCTTGAGGCCTGACCTTTTAATGTGAATCCTTCCAGCTCAGGGACCAGTTCTGCATTCCCACATGCTTCACTCCTTCGCTCCACTGGTATTCAGTCTCTCCTGTGTTGTGTGCAATCTATGTAGGATGAAAAGAAGAGAGAGAAAAGATTATCTCCCATACTCACTCCTTCATTCAGCTGATACGAGCATCTCCTGTGTGATGTGCAACATATATGTTGTTGTTGTTCAGTTGCCAAGTTGTATCCGACTCTTTGAGACCCCATGGGCTGCAGCCTACTAGGCTCCTGTGTCCTCCTCTATCTCCTGGAGTTCGCTCAGATGTGTCCTTTGAGTCGGTGATGCTCTCTAATCATCTCATCCTCTGTTGTCCCCTTCTCCTTCTGCCTCCAATCTCTCCCAGCATCAGGGTCTTTTCCAGTGAATGGCCTCTTTGCATCACTTGGCCATAGTATTGGAGCTTCAGCTACAGCACCAGTCCTTCCAAGGAATATTCAGGACTGATCTCCTTTAGGATTGACTGCTTTGATCTCCTTATAGTCCAAGGGACAAGAGTCTTCTCCAGCATCACAGTTCGAAAGCATTGGTTCTTCAGTGCTCAGCCTTCTTTATGTACGGACACTCATGTCTGTACATGACTACTGGAAAAAACATAGCTTTGACTATATGGACCTTTGTCAGCAAAGTGATGTCTCTGCTTTTTAATACACTGTCTAGGTTTGTCATAGCTTTGCAACATGTATGGGATGCCAAAAAACAAAACAAAACAAAACAGATCATTCATTGGTCCTAATTTGAATGAGATGAGCATATAGCAGAGGAAAAACATATACATATATACTTACATGGAGAAGGAAATAGCAACCCACTCCTGTATTCTTGCCTGGAGAATCCCATGGACAGAAGAGCCTGATGATCTACACGCCATGGGGTCACAAAGAGTTGGACATGACTGAGCAAATAACACATACACATATACTTACCAATAATAGGCTATGAGACAAAAGTGGTTATTGACACAGGATAAGCAGTTTGGAGGAGACAGCATCTGTCTGGCCAGCAGAGAGGACACCATCTAGATGGTGGCACCTCTTCTCCAGAGCAGGTGAATGGGGTGAGGCCTGATCACCTTGGGGAATTGCCTTCTCTCAAGATGGTGACAGTTGACGTTCTTTCAAAGGATGTGCTCTGGACATCACACTTCCCAAACTCTTTTTTCTTTCAAACTTAATAGCTAAGTAATTTCCTGTTACACGTAATACCATAGGCAAATTGTCAGTCACGGAGGAGATAGGTAGTGAGTGAATAAGATGGGGCTTTTCACTTAGACTGCTCTGGCTTCCAATTTTATGTTGCCACCTTCTAGCTTCTAGACCCTTGAGTAAATTACTTAACTCTAAGCCTCAGTTCTCTCATCTGTAAAAGGGCTCAGTAAGTAACCCAGTGTCAGAGCCCAGGAGGATTACCTGGAAATCATGTAGCATTTCTCCATACTTTGCATGTGTTTTTCTGTACTTATTTGCTCAGTCCTCTTTGTAATCCCATGGACAGAGGAGCCTGGAGGGCTACAGTCCATGGGATTTCCCAGGCAAGAGTACTGGTGTGGGTTGCCATTCCCTTCTCCAGGAGATCTTCCTGACCCAGGGATTGAACCGTACTTTTTTTACACACAAAAAAGACCCTCAACTATGTTAAGAAATTTAACATGGATTGGACACAGCTTAAAAGAGAAAGGGAAATTTTCCAGAAAGCCCTTCATGGAAGATTCAGTTCTTCGCGATGGTTCTGAAGGATCTCAAGAGTCTCGACTCTACCTCGGCTAATACTTAGCCTACAGTTTATTAGTTATTTAAATGTCCTCTGCCTTAGGCTTTACACAACAAAAAGTATAATGCAGTTACTTGTACTTTGGTGACTTTAAGGTCTGAGAAATTCTTAAATGGGATATAAAGTCCTGCCAACAAGTGTGTATAAAAGTAGGGTTGATACACACAAATGTCTGGATGGTACTGTTTGTGTGAAAGTCGCTCAGTTGTGTTCAACTCTTGGCAACCGCATGAACTATACAGTCCATGGAATTCTCCAGGCCAGAATACTGGAGTGGGTAGCCTTTCCCTTCTCCAGGGGATCTTCCCAACCCAGGGATCGAACCCAGGTCTCCCACATTGTAGGTGGATTCTTTACCATCTGAGCTATCAGGGAAGCCCTGGTACTGTTTGGGGGCTGCCTTTCTCGAGAATACCTTGGGAAAATGCTGTGTCTGGCCACCTGGCACTGGGCTTGTCCCCAGGACTATGGTCTGAGCCCTCCTGGCTGGAGAGACACAGGGATGGGGCTCATGTGTGGCGGTTTCTGTGAACTGGCTGGTGTGCCTACAGGCTGGTTGGCCCCTGGAGGTGCCCACTCTTGGTTTTAAGTTCTGGAAGGATTGGCAGGGGGAAGAGGAGTAGCACTAGGGGGATTTGGGGGCAGCAGTCTCTGCCCACCAGTCTGGAGGTATGTCTTGTAACAGCAGACAACCTGAGTCGCGCCTACTTTGCATGTCAGCCCTGTGTAGGACGGTTGACAGGACTCTTCTTTGCTAAGTCCCTTGTGCTTTTGTGAATACTACAGTCTAGATGCCTGCCTCTGGCCCTCACCCTTCATGGTACAGACAAGCCCGTGGCCATGGCCTCAGAGAAACCAGCCTTAGGGGGCCTCCTTTGCTGTAAGATGGTCTTCAGCCTACAAGTTAGACTCTTATCACAATCTCCTTCATGTGTTTCTTCAACTGTATCTCTTTTCTTGGTGGACTGTTGTGCAGCTTAGTTAGAGGAATATTAGCTTCCTGAGTAGGGAATTAAACCCTGGACCTCTGGCACTGAACCACTGGACCAAGCCAGGGAATTCCCTTTAACCGTATTTTCTTAGAGGAGATGCTAAGATGAGTGCTAGACTATTGATATTATGTGTAGAATAGATAACGAACGAGAACCGGCTGTCTAGCACAGGGAACTCGACTCAGTGTTCTGGGTTGACCTAAATGGAAGGAACTCAAAAGAAAGAGGGGACTTATGTACATGTATAGCTGATTCACCTCGCTGCACAGCAGAAGCGAATGCAACATTGTAAAGCAACTATACGCCCATAAAAATTAATTTATAAAAGAGATATGTTAGCACTAGAATTCCAGCTGTGATGGTATAGGAAAGGTTTGTGTGTTAGTTTTTGTTTTAGCCTGATTTCCTTTGCCTCTTTTTAGAAGCTTTTTTTTTTTTTTTAGGAAGCGCCCCCTCTCCCAACCCTGAGTCAAAATAAAAAGCCTCAAACTAAGCCCATCAACTGTGAGGTCATTTCCAGTTTTAATCCTGCAAAGAATGAGGCTGACCCACCCATGCCAACCTCCAGACCTGACCCTTTGCCCCGGTGGCCCACTTCAGGGACCACAGTACTTGTCACGGGAAGGCCTTTAATGAGCTGCAGAAACTGATCGGAGGAAGCTGTTGATAGCAGCCTGGAGGGTTTTCAGAGGCTCCCGTTTCTCCACACTGCGTGTTTGTCCTCTTCACTCGTATCTCATTGATATAATATCCTCATATCCATATCAAGTATCTGCCAAAAACACTGACACCATGTCCAACCATGGGAGCACACTTCTGATTTTGAAGGGTTGATACACTTTTAAAACTCTTGGACCTCCCTGGTGGATCAGGGGATTAGAATCCACCTGCCAGCGCAGGGGACCCGGGTTCGATCCCTGGTCGGGGAAGATCCCACATGCCGCAGAGCGCCTAAGCCCATGCACCACAGCTACTGAGCCTGTGCTCCAGAGCCTGGGCATCGCAGCTACCGAGTCCACACACACTAGAGCCTGTGCTCCACAAGAAGAGAAGCCACCACGATGAGAAGGCGGCGCGCACCTAGAGAGGAGCCCCTGCTTGCCGCAACTAGAGAGAAAAGCCCGAGCGGCAAGGAAGACCCGGCACAGCCAAAGACAAAGACACAAATTTAAAAAGACAACAAAACTCATTCTCCTTTTTCTCGGCCTTACAGGGGGAGATGGTGGAAGTGCAAGGATAAATGAAATCCCACTTTTTGCTTATCCATCCAGCCCTGGGGGTCCGTGCAGGTGGCTGTGGGAAAGTTTGGACTACAGTTTACTCCAGTTTGCAGGGAGCTGTAGCCAGGAGTGTGAGCCCCACGGTTAATGCCAGCGCTGGGGAGAAGCCACAGAGAGCCAATGGCCCATTGTTGGTGCCTGTCACGTGGTCGCCTGTGGGCCAGCCCCTCTCTAGACAGAGGCCTGGCTCTTGGCAGCAGCCCCTCAGCTGCCACTGGCAGGGACTCCTGGGGACACAGGCGCTTCTGTGTCCCCTCCCGCCCTCCCCCGCCGCGGGCCGAGAGACTGACCCGGAATCAGCCCAGCTTTCTACTCGAACCTTTTGTGCCTGAACAATGGTTAACTGTGGCTCTCCGCGAACCCCCGAGTCAGCTCCTTTCACAGTGGGATTTCCTTCCCTGTGGGTTTTCCCAGCTGTCTTTGTCTGCGGTCGCGTCTAACAGATGTCTGTGGGCTTGCAGAGCCTTCTGAGAAGCCAGTGGAGAGACCTGGGGGTCCTTCCGGGAAAACTGTGACCGAGGCCCTTCCAGGTTCAGCTGAGGCTCATAAACGTATAACCCTCAGTTGCTCAGTTGTGTCTGACTCTGCGTGACCCCATGGACTGTAGCCCACCAGGCTCCTCTGTCCATGGGATTCTCCAGGCAAGAATACGGTAGTGGGTTGCCATGCCCTCCTTCAGGGAAGCTTCCTGACCTGGGGATCAAACCCATGTCTCTTAAGTCTCCTGCACTGGCAGTTGGGTTCCTTACCACTAGCGCCACCAGCCTGGGAAGCCCCCTACTAAGGGTAGCAGACCACTTTCAGGGAGATTCAGGAGATGGTTTCTGGTGCGGTGGGATGGAGATTGAAATCAGAATCTGAGAGCTCCTCTTTTGGAGGTCTCCCGTAGCTTATAAAGAACTCTGCAAGCATGTGGAATATGAAACTGCATAGAAAGAGTATTGTTTTTTTAACCAACACAATGAATTTGATATATCCCAAATAGTCATCCTTCAGAAGTGTTCCCCAGGAATCAGTGAACTCACTTCAACTGTAGTTTCACTGCTTCACACATAATTCGAACTCCTCCTTTAGAATTATTTCCCTAGAAGATCAATTTCATAATTAATAGTGAAACCATTGTAAACCATCCAAAGGGCTAATAATGGGGCATGAGTAAGTAAAGAATCTCATAGGGTCATTAAAATATTGTTCATAGAGACCATGCTTATGGTAATATGTGAAGTGAGAAAGGAATATGTAATATATATTAGTGATTTCAAGTTTATAAGAAAAAGTAAACCAAAGAAAGGCAATGTTAAAGAATGTTCAAACTACTGCACGATTGTACTCTTTTCACATGCTAGCAAAGTAATGCTCAAAATTCTCCAAGCCAGGCTTCAACAGTACATGTACCAAGAACTTCCAGATGTTCAAGCTGGATTGAGAAAAGGCAGAGTAACCAGAGATCAAATTGCCAACATCCACTGGATCATAGAAAAAGCAAGAGAGTTCCAGTAAAACATCTACTTCTGCTTTATTGACTGTGCCAAAGCCTTTGACTGTGTGGATCACAACAAACTCTGGAAAATTCTTTCAGAGATGGGAATACCAGACCACCTGACCTGCCTCCTGAGAAATCTGTATGCAGGTCAAGAAGCAACAGTTAGAACTGGACATGGAACAATGAACTGGTTCTAAATTGGGAAAGGAGTATGTCAAGGCTATATATTGTCACCCTGTTTATTTAACTTACATGCAGAGTACATCATGAGAAATGCTGGGCTGGATGAAGCACAGGCTGGAATCAAGATGACTGGGAGAAGTATCAATAACCTCAGATATGCAGATAACACTATCCTTATCACAAAAAGCAAAGAAGAAATAAGGAGCCTCTTGATGAAGGTGAAAGAGGAGAATAAAAAGCTGGTTTTAAACTCAACATTCAAAAAATTAAGATCATGGCATCTGGTCCCATCACTTAATGGCAAATAGATGGGGAAACATTGGAAACAGTGACAGATTTTCTTTTCTTGGGCTCCAAAATCACTGCAGATGGTGACTGCAGCCTCGAAATTAAAAGATGCTTGCTCTTTGGAAGAATAGCTATGACCAATATAGACAGCATATTAAAAAGCAGAGACATTACTTTGCTAAAAAGTGTCCATCTAGTCAAAGCTATGGTTTTTCCAGTAGTCATGTATGGATGTGAGAGTTGGACTATAAAGAAAGCTGAATGCCCAAGAATTGATGCTTTTGAACTGTGGTGTTGGAGAAGACTCTTGAGAGTTCCTTGGACTGCAAGGAGTTGAAACCAGTCCATCCTAAAGGAAATCAGTCCTGAATATTCATTGGAAGGACTGATGCTAAAGCTGAAGCTCCAATCTTTGGCCACTGATGTGAAGAGCTGATTCATTTGAAAAGACCCTGATTCTGGAAAAGATTGAAGGCAGGAGGAAAAGGGGATGACAGAGGATAATATAGTTGGATGGCATCACTGACTTGATGGACTTGAGTTTGAGCAAGCTTAGGGAGTTGATGATAGACAGGGAAGCCTGGCATGCTGCAGTCCACAGGGTCTCAGAGAGTCAGACACAGCTGAGTGGCTGAGTGGAACTGAACTGAAAGTAAATGTAAAGGAAAGGAAGAAAATCCTCCCCAAAAGAGTAGTTGTGTTAAGCCAGTGGAATTATAGATGATTAATTTACTTTTTTATTTCCCAAGTTTTCAGCCATGTGATTATGTACCTATGTAATAAAAAAGTATAATTTTTAAAAAGTTCTATGAAAATTGTAGCCTGGGAAAGATTAGTTTAATAGGCTTAGGAGAAAATTAGTCTGATTAATTTATAATTATACTTCACTTTGGGTAAAAATCACTATTATGAGGTTAATCATCTCTCCTCTGATTCTTTGGCTATTTCTAAAAATCAGATCTACTTTTAAAAATGGTAAAACTTGCCACCACCAGATATTTCTGTGAGAGCACAGATTCTTGCCCATTTTGTTCAGTGACATATTCCCAGGTCTTGAATGGTGCTTGCTTGTAATGGGACTTGGTGCATATTTGCCTAATGAATGAACGGTCTGTAGGTTGTGAAATGAGCTGGAATGTGGGACAGAGAAAGGGGCTGTAGGACGAGAAGGAAAATCAAAGACAAGCATTGCAGGGAACGCTTTGCGGGAGTCAGCTAGATACACCTGCCGGACTCGCCCAGACCCTCGGGTCCCCTCTGCATCCCTGCGTGCTCGCCCACCCCCATTATGCTTTTGTGTCTCAAGGCGCAACACCTGCTCCTCTTCTTGGAGAACTACTCTCGATCTGCTGGAGCTGATTTGCCTGTCAACGAAGAGCAAGGGGAGTGCCAGGAAATTCTTTCCCCCAAGAAGCTCTGTGCCCTTGACGATGATTGCCCCTGCCTCAACTCCCATTCCTCTGTGGATTTGGCTGAAACTGTGACTTTGCTGAAAATCAGACCCTTCCTTGGCTCAGAAACATGACCCAAGACACCAATAATCCAGCAATGGCAAGAAAACGTCCCATCCATGAGCTGCTTCTTAGGTACCAGGCACAGCTGTAGTGTGTGTCACAGTATCTCATTGAAATAGGGACTGCCACTGCTCCCGTTTCCACTTGAGGCAGCAGAGACACAGTGTGGCTAAACAACTTGCCTCTGCATTGGAAGATCTCGTCCCACCTTGAGCTGGGACTGTCTTCCACTGTCTTCAACTGTCTTCCTTGAAAGGCCTGGAACTCCTCTTGCTGGTCCTTTTCCTGGTGGAAAGACAGACCTGTAAGAAAGCAGCAAAGACCAATCAAGGAGTGGAAAGGTCAGGAGCTGAATGGAGAGTGTGGACAGATGGGTCACCCCAGCTCCGTGTGGATAGAACAAGCACAGAATCGGATAGAGTCACCAAGAAAGCCCCCATGTTTGTCAATATGAAGAGAAGAGGCAATGTTTGAGAGCCTGTTTGAGGCTTGGCCGAGTAGATGACGAAGACCAGGCTCCTACAGATGCTTCACTTGTGTTCTTCATGGACAGTCCCTGGTCTGGTACCAAGAGGGTCTTTGGGTCTTTAAGGAGCTAAAACTGAAGTAAACATGTGACACTCGGTGCTTGTCTCCACTGGTAAGGTCGTTTTGCTTGTGGAAGTGGGAATATTCAAATGCAGAGCTGTATTAAAGCCTTCTTTTGGTTTAGCAGGGGCTTATGCCTGGTCACTATTTGCTGGGTTAATGAGAGGATGAATGTGAATGACAGTATAATGAGGACGACATTCCTGAAGGTGCGATCCAATTCAACACACGTCGAGGACTCGTATGGTGAGGGAGTCATCAGCTGTGTAGGGGATAAATGCAAACGTAAAGGGAGGGAATTAGATGAGCCTCAGCAGGACTGTGAGCCCAGGTAGACCAGGTGAGAGTCCCAAGTGGCAGCAGGTGAGAGTTCCAGAGGTTTAAAGAACAGGCTACACCCACGTGGCAGGGAAATCAGGAAAGTCAGCCTAAAGGAAGGAGAAGTCAAAAACTAAGATCGGTCAAAAAATGAAAGTTTTCCCGATTGTGGTGGATTTGAACCAGTCTAGTTACGTATTCTTGCATGATTCTCCAGAGGCTGGGAACTGCCCTGGCAGACAGGATGGTCGTGAATGTCAATCAAACAGTGGCAGGTTCAGTCACACCTTCCTCCTGGAGATGCTTTTGTCATTGGGCTTACTTACCTGCTTGAATAGAATAGTCTTTAGTCTGGGTAGGAGGGGAGGGGAGTTTGGGGGAGAATGGATATCTGTATATGTTTGGCTGAGTCCCTTGGCTGTTCACTGAAACCATCACAATATTGTAAATCAGCTACTGTTTTGTTCAGTCACTAAGTTGTGTCGGACTCTTTGTGATCCCATGAACTATAGCCCCGCAGGCTCCTCTGTTCTCCACTATCTCCTGGAGTTGGCTCAAATTCATGGCCATACCCCAATAAAAAATAAAAAGTTCAGGTTAAAAAAAAAAGAGACTAGCCTTTGAAGGTGTAAAATGGTATGAACTGATAACAGTTAAGGCTGCAAATATAACCTTGGCAAATGTTAGGAGGAATAAATTGAACATTACTCTGTGCCCAATTAAGAACAGAATAACTGTGAAAATGGAAATTTATCATCAGCTGGATAGCTTCATTGCAAGTTAATGACAAAGCTGTGCGTGGCAGATCACGTGTTCTGAAAATGGCTGACTATCACAGCATGGCCAGTCCCACGTGCTTCCCATCAAGAGGGGCAGTTTATTTCACCACACCCTGGGAATCGGGGTGGGCCCCGTGGCTGCTTTCATCCATCGGTGGCTGTGGAATCCTGCTGTTGCAGTTCCAGGCATAGGCCTTCACTGGCCTGGCAGCTTCTGCTTCCTGCCCTTGGAAACGCTCACAGCTGGAGTGCTCCCTGGAGACCCGGCCACCGGGCTGGGGGAGGTCCAAGTCACGCGGAGAGGCTCATGGAGGTCAGTAGTCCAGCTGAGCCACGGTTGCGGTGGCCCGTGTGAGTGGACCTCAGAAGACGTCCGGCCCAGCGAGTCCTGGGGCAACAGTAGCCCCCAGCTGACACGGTATGAGGCTGCAGCTTCATGAGAGACTCTGAACAACAGCCACTCATCCCGTCAACTCAGAGAGCCGGGAGACCTAGCAGTCAATTGTTATTTAAGCTGTTAGGTTTTGAAGTGGTTTATTTGGTTGGTGCAAAAGTAATTGCGGTTTTGAACTGTGAATTTTAAATCACTGTAACTAGGCTCAAACACATCTTTATTCATCAAAATAGGAATTATTACAATCAACACACTTCTGCCAACAAGAAATAAATTGGTTTATCCCTGTAGTGTAAAAATCCAAGCCTCGGGATTTGTTGAACTCTGGGAAGGCATTCTCTGCTTCCTGCTGGTTAGGGAAGCATTTTCCCTGCAAGCCGTTGTCTAGATGCTTGAAGAAGTGGTAGTCAGTTGGCGAGAGGTCAGGGGAATGTGGTGGATGAGGCAAAACTCCGTAACCCAACTTGTTCAACTTTTGAAGCGTTGGTTGTGTGATATGTGGTTGACATTGCCATGGAGAAGAATTGGGTCCATTCTGTTGATCAATGCTGGCTACAGGTGTTGCAGTTTTGGGTGCATCTCATTGATTTCCTGAGCATACTTCTCAGATGTAATGTTTCCTTGGGGATCAGAAAGCTGTAGAGGATCAGATCAGCAGCAGACCACCTAACAGTGACCACGACCATTTTCTGGTGCAAATTTGGCTTTGGGAAGCGCTTTGGAGCTTCTTCTCGGCCCCACCACTGAGCTGGTCATCACTGGTTGTCATATAAAACCCACTTTTTGTCGCACATCAGAATCCAATCAAGAAATGGTTTGTTGTTGCTGCGTGGAATGAGAAGATGGCACTTCAAAAAGCCAATTTTTTTGATTTGTCATCAGCTCACGAGGCACCCACTTGTCAAGCTTTTTCACCTTTCCAATTCGCTTCAAACGCCAAATGACTGTAGGGTGGTCGATGCTGAGTTCTTCAGCAACTTCTTGTGTAGTAGTGAGAGGATCAGCTTCGATGATTGCTCTGTTTGTCACTGTCAACTTCTGATGGCCGGAAGAATAGGGCCGGCCACTATGCTCCTTATCGTCAAGATTCTTGTCTCCTTTGCAAAACTTCTTGAACCATCACTGCACTGCACCTTCATTAGCAGTTCCTGGGCCAAATGCACTGTTGTGCATGTTGTGATGTTGTGAGTTGTTGCTGCTGTTTTATGATCCATTTTGAACTCAAATAAGAAAAGTGCCTGACTTTGTTTTTTGTCTAACGTCATTTCCCTAGTCTAAAATAAGTATAAAGTAAGCAGCAAGTAATGTCAGCAAAAAAGCATAAAGCGAGAAATGTGCATTAAAAAGATGTATAACATAGCCACATTTATTTAAGAATGTATTCCAATATCAAACAGCAAATTTCAACAATGCAAAACCGCAATTACTTTTGCACCAACCTAATAGCAAAACTCAACAATGGATATTTGGAACACCAGGATGAGGGGCTAGACTATGGGCCAAGGAGAGCTGCCAGTGCAGGCCTATGCTCGTGAAAGGGATGGGGTGGTGGAATGTGAGTGGTCAAGAGACATCTGACCCCACAAAGGGCAAGACACCCCAGGGTCAATGCCTGGTGTGGAGGTGGCTGAGAGGCAGGAGGCTGGATTCTGGCTGTTTCCTAAAACCTCAGCTTCATTGCCTGCGTGCTTGCCTTGTGACTCAGCTGGTAAATAACCCGCCTGCAACGCGAGAGACCTGGGTTCAATCCCTGGGTTGGGAAGATCCCTTGGAGAAGGGAATGGCTACCCACTCCAGTATTCTGGCCTGGAGAATTCCATGGACTGTATAGTCCATGGGGTGGGTGGCAAAGAGTTAGACATGAGTGGTGACTTTCACTCATTCACTTGTTGCTCGTAAAGTGGAGCTAAATCCTTATAGGATGTGATAAGGACTAAAGAAGGTGGTGTAAATGAAGATACGTCACACTCTATGAACCTTCCCCATCATAAGGTAGCATTATGACTTCCTACAGGTGGTTGGATGTTAATATTGGTTAGTATCTGAAGATGACACATCCCGGCATTCCATGTGACTTGTCATGAATGGGTTTCTCCTTGGAAAGGTCTGCTCATAGAAACTACAAGAAGCAATTTTATAAAATATTTATTTGATTGCACCGGGTCTTAGTTGTGGCACGTGGGATCTAGTTCCCTGCCCTGGAATTGAACTTGGGCCCCCTGCATTGGGAGCACAGAGTCTTAGCCACTGGACCACCAGGAAAGCCCCCTGAAATGCCTCATAGCAATTTTGTTTGTTTATTTCTTTGGCTGCACTGAGCAGCTTGTGGGATCTTAGTTCCCTGACTGGGGATCCAATCCTTGCTGTGGCAGTGAAAGTACTGAGTCCTAACCACTGAACCACTGGAGAATTTGCAATTCTTAAGCCATAATCACATAACCCTGTCAGGGGTCCTGTAAACTTCTCCTCATTCATTCATTCAGTTATTTGTTTACTTATTAAAAAATTACTTGAGTATCAATTGTATGCCAAATAGTGTTGTTGGCATTGGGCATAAAGCAGTGAACAAAACGCAAAACCCCTTCCCTCACGGGGCCTGCAGTATCAGTGTTCACGGTAATACATGGCCAACAGTTCTAAATTACTGGGAGCAATGTGGTGTGGTGGTTAATTGCATGTGTTCGGGTGTCAGATTAACCTTGGTGCACATTCTGACTCCACCACTTAACAACTGCAAGACTGTGGGCAAATCCCTTCAGCTTTCTGTGCCTCAGTTTCTCTCTCTGCAAATTCAGTATCATCGTCGTCATCATCCCTATTTCATAGGGTTGTTATGACAATCGAAGGAGTTGATGCATGTGAAGGATGTGGAACAGTGACACACAAACTAAGCTGTGTTCCAGTAAATATTATTCATTGTTATTGCTATTATCATTACTTTGTTTCAGTTGGGAAATAGCTTTGCTGTATCTCTTGTTTTGTGATCAATGATAGTATACTCTCAATTCAATGTGCTGAATCTTCCTTCTTTCCTTTTCTGTGGAAAGAGGGACAGTAGATGGTTCATGATATTTGTTAACCTGCTCAAGTGGTCCATGGCATGCAAGGTTGAGAAAATTGATCTAAATTAGCTCCACAAACCTACAGATTCTGTTAGCAATGGTTGGCTCAGTATGTGAATCTAAAATCACCTTTTTATTGATCTCCCTGAGGATAATACCCCAGGAAGATCAAAAGGTAATCAGTGAATTTAGTGAAAGCAAGGGGAGCCTGGACCGCAGGGCCCAGTGGACCCTATTCACACTGCAGTCTAGGTGGGAGTCTAGGTGGTTGGTGTCCACTGGCCCACGTACATAGGGTGTGCTCTGGAGTTGTGACATTGAGGCCTTAGTGGATCTAGTCTAAAAGGTCAAGGAAAGTATGACATACTTCCTCAAGAAATGAAGGTAGTTTTAAAAAGGAAGTAAAGTTAGACTCTTATATAAAGCTGAACACCAAAGAATTGATGCTTTTGAACTGTTGTGTTGGAGAATACTCTTGAGAGTCTCTTGGACTGCAAGGAGATCAAACCAGTCAATCCTAAAGGAAATCAGTCCTGAATATTCTTTGGAAGGACTGATGCTGAAGCTGAAACTCCAATCCTTTAGCTACCTGATGTGAAGAACTGACTCATTGGAAAAGGCCCTGATGCTGGGAAAGATTGAAGGTAGGAGAAGGGGATGAGGAGGATGAGATGGCTCCAGGAGTTGGTGATGAACAGGGAAGCCGGGCATGCTGCAGTCCATGGGGTCACAAAGAGTTGGACACAACTGAGTGACTGAACTGAAAGTGAGACTCTAAAGGTCATGGAGCCGGCTGTATTAGTGAATAAATAATGAAAAGCTCAAGTAAGAGGCTGTCTATTACGTAAAATCCCAAGGCAAGCAGTTCAGAGTGGTTATGGCGTCAACATTGTTATCAGGTGTGCGGGTTCCTTTTTCTTCTGCCACCTGCAGAGTGGGGCCTCGTTTCTCAGTGTTTACCTCTAGACACAAAATGACTGCTGGAACTCCAGTGATCACGTTCCCACTCCAGGCAGGAATAAGGAAGCATAGAGGGAAACAACCAAAAGTGCCTTTACTAGCTGAGTCAGTCCCTCTTTTAGAAACTTTTCTAGGGACTCTGTCAATGGTCTCATTGACCACTTCAGATTGGAGAAACTGTCCCCAGGGTGCTGTGTTGGGAAGAACTATGCTGAATCTTCTGTGATGAGGTTGAAGACTTCAGGGGGGCTGCAATGAAAGCCCTATGCTGACTGACACTTTGCCCTCTAAGCTCCTTCGAAGTCAAAACTCATCAGATATAATACAAAATATCTGATGCGCTCAATTATCATGACACTTCAAGTTTTCAAAGTGGGGAATCTTTTCTCTGATTTCAAATAAAAATCATACATATTTAAACAGTCTTTGCTTTTCCTCCTTCTCTCCTTTCCTCCCACCCATCCTCCTACCTCATCTCCAAACCTGAATTCCTGGATTAATTTTAATAAAGACAGTTCAGGGAAGAATTTTAGCTTCAATAATTTTTTCAAGCTGCCATAATTCAATAGTGGGTTGCTTTATACCTTCCACCCCTGGCATTTCAGATAATGTTTTGTGAGAGTTCTTTGTGTGAATTTTATAACATGAAGCCAGAAAAGCTAGTAGTTCTTCTGAATGAGCCCAGGACTTTCAAGTTCTGATCCTGATGAAGTCAATCACTTTATTTATTTAATTAGAATTTATGTAAACTTTATCACTGAGAGAATTTTAGGTAATTTACAAAATTAAGCATGATTAAAAATAAAAGTGTTAGATTCCAAAGCAAAACAGATTTTTGAAAGGCAACTATTTTCCGTTCCTTTGACTTATGAAAAGGAAAACACAACCTGATGCTTCTTTGACATCATACTCTGTTGAAATGTAATGAATATTTGCCAAGTGCTTTGAGATCTACCCTGAAAATTATTATAAGCTCCAAGTGTCATTGTTATTCTTCCCTGGTGGTTCAGACAGTAAAGAATCTGCCTGCAATGCAGGAGACCTGGGTTCTGTCCCTCAGTTGGGAAGATGACCTGGAGAAGGAAATGGCAACCCACTCCAGTATTCTTGTCTGGGAAATGCTATGCACTGAGGAGCCTGGTGGGCTACAGTCCATGGGGTCACAAAAGTGTCAGACATTACTGAGTGAGTAACAACACTAAGCATTTACATATTACCTCTGATTTAATGTGAGCTGTATGCAAAATCTTTAGATTCAAGGGACAAATAACCTCTTAATAAAATAACATACCCTGGCTTTTACTCTACTCAGTAAGCATTTACAGAAGTGAATACAACGTGTGCTAACATATGCGATAGACACTAAAGATGGATTTTGTTTCTTTCTTGATGATCCTTCTCATGAACACTTTGTAAAAAAAGTGCTAATGTGACAGCCTTGAGCTGAAAGCCTGGCTGGCTCCTGGCTCCTTGCTGCTGCTGCTGCTGCTAAGTCGCTTCAGTCGTGTCCAACTCTGTGCAGCCCCATAGACGGAGCCCACCAGGCTCCCCCGTCCCTGGGATTCTCCAGGCAAGAACACTGGAGTGGGTGGCCATTTCCTTCTCCAATGGCTGGCTCCTTAGAGAGGAGTTATTCAAGCCAACCAGTGTTCTCATTGTCCTCCTAGTATATCTTTAAAGATTCTGGGCACAAAAAAGATCCTTTTAAGACATCATCTCTGGCTGGCACTGCAAGAGGAACAATAAATGGTGTTTATGGATGAAACTGGGCCAAAGGGTCAGATTCTAGTCTCTATTTCATCACTAACTGGCTGTGAAGGTGAAAGTCGCTCAGTCGTGTCCGACTCTTTGTGACCCCATGGACTAGGCAGTCCATGGACTTCTCCAGGCCAGAATACTGGAGTGGGCAGCCGTTCCCTTCTCCAGGGGATCTTCCCAACCCAGGGATCAAACCCAGGTCTCCCACATTGCAGGCAGATTCTTTACCAACTGAGCTATTGGCTGTGGTGTCTTGAAAAGGTCACTTGGATCTCTCTGGATCTTACTTTTCTCATCTATAAACTGCAATGATCTCTTCCAGCTTCATTAATTTATAAACTTATGAAACACTGAACGTGTTTAATTCTCTGTGAGACCCATGTGCCCCAGCATGAGAATGGTCTGGACCATCTCTTGTTCCCTGAGATGTGACATGGTTACTGTATTTCACGACAACAATTTACTTCTGGTTTGTGATCAGCACGAATCAATGATTAACATGAGTCAGCTCAATCCTGTCGTATCTTAAATCTAGCACGTAAAAAATAACTGCCATTTGGTAAATAGGTATAAAACGTACTTTAAAAATCTATTGACAGTTCCCTGGTGGTCCAGTGGTTAAGAGTCTACCTGCTTATGCAGAGGACACGGGTTTGATCCCTGGTCCGGGAAGATCGCATATGCCATGGAGCGACTGAGCCCATGGGCCACACCACTGAGCCCACACACTCTAGATCCTGCGCTTTGCAACAAGAGAAGCCACCACAATGAGAAGCCCTCACACAGCAACTAGAGGAAGCTCAAGTTTAGCAGTGAAGACCCAGTGCAACCAAAAATAAAAATCTATTAATAGATGGAGGGAAGAAATGGGTGGAGATGGGAAAGAAGTGGGCAGTACAGAACTGTTATTTTTTTTCTTATTAGCTAATTTCTGCTTATGAAAGGCAAAACTGGTTCCTGATTAAACCACATAGATTCAACACTCAATCTGTGGATACATTTTATTGATTTTTTTTTTTTAAGTGAGAATGCAAATGAAGTGAGATCCTCCAGATGTAACTTGGAAAAATGAACTGGTTGTGTTTTAAATCACAGAGATTAAAAATCATCAAATGGTTTCATCTTTATTGTTGGTGCGTCTGTTACTGGGCTTTGGTTAGTGGAGATTACTCACAGCTCATGAGTGTTTGAGGAAGGGGGTGGATGAACTGTTGTTTATTTATTTCTTTAACCAGCGAAAAGTTTCTGTAAACATATGTCCTCCTTAAAATCTCCATACATGTGTGCTAAGCCATTTCAGTCGTGTCTGACTCTTTGTGACCCTATGGACTGTAGCCGGCCAGGTTCCTCTGTCCATGGGATTCTCTAGGCAAGAATACTGAAGTGGGTTTCGGGACCTCCTCCAGGGTATCTGATTAAAATCTCCAGGGCTACAAAAAAAAAAGCATTGGAATTTGTGGGAGATTATGAGCGCACCTCCCCCTGCTGGACACCATTTGAAACTGCTTACATGTGTGGCCCCAACTTGCCGCGGCCAGCACAGTCAGGCAGCAACACCTGTGGGGAGGATACGAAGAAGAACGCCCGCTAAAGAAAGACAAGAAGACAGAAAGATGGGGTTGAGAGGATCAGACCGCTTCCTTACGCATTGTCTGATACCAACTTTATTGAGCATGCAGTATATATAGGATAACAGACATGATTTATGACATCTACTAGTTCTTCTACCAGGTTACTTTGATCTTGATAATCCATCACCAGACCTTCATCTTTGTACAAAGCACAATACCTAGTTATTTGAAGTACGATAAGCGCCAGTGAGCAGAACACGGTTACCTAGACATCTTGGAGACATAAGGTTGTAAACACATTTATCAGGGGTGGCGGGACAGAGAGCTCAGGACATGCCTGGGCTGCAGCCCAGGACAAGCCATGGGGCCCTGCGATAACGCTTGAGCAGCTCCCAGGACTTAACCCCTCAGGGGCAGTCCCCCGCAATTGACAAAGATGTGTCAGTGGGGGATGGTGGTGGTGTTGACTCGCTGTGTGTCCCACTCTTTGTGACTCCATGGACTGTAGCACGCCAGGCTTCCCTGTCTTTCACTATCTCCCTGAGTTTGCTCAAACTCATGTCCATTGAGTCAGTGATGCCATCCAACCATCTCACCCTCTGTTGCCCCCTTCTCCTGCCCTCCATCTTTCCTAGCATCAGGGTCTTTCTTTTCCAATGAGCTGGTTTTTCTTTTCAGGTGGCCAAAGTATGGGAGCTTCAGCTTCAGCATCAGTCCTTCCAATAAGTATCCAGGGTTGATTTCCTTTAGCATTGACTGATTTGATCTCCTTGCCGTCCAAGGGATTCTCAAGAGTCTTCTCCAGCACCATAATTTGAAAGCAGTTCTTCGGTGTAGAAGATTCCTATGGAAACAGGAACCTTGGAATTCTAACTTTTGTTCAGGAGGTGGGGAGAATAATGACAGGAGTGTGTGTGTGTGTGTATGTTTCCTACCAGACAAGAAAAACATCATAGAAAAAGGCGTGGAACTCAGCAGACACACTAATTTAATTGGAGAAGAGGTATTACGTATGACAAATCATGTGTCTTCAGCTAGAGAGCTAGGTTGGAGCTAGATGCCTAAGGTTTCCAGTGACCAGCTGCAAAATGGGGAGTCGCTGAAGCTAATTGTTAGTGGAGGAATTCACTTGTTTATTTCTCTAATCAGCAGTCATTTTTAGGCTGTGCCCCATCAGCTAGCACCTGTTGGCTAAATGCTGTGCACAAGCATTTAGGTAGATCCCAATCTCATTTGATCCTGACCTCAAGCAGCTTAGAGTCTAGTAGTTGAAACTAGATAAGTAGCTAAGGAACACACAAACTAGTAACTGGGGCATCACATGAAATAAAACTAGGAAGGAAAAGGGCTTACTTTCAGCAGTGGACTAGGGCAAAGTTTAACAGAAGATTGTCATATTGAAGAGGAATTTATCTTGGCAGTGAGGATGTCCTGGACACAGGAGTGAAAGAAGCCAGTTAGAGGTTACCAAATTTTTGTATATCATATCTTATACTGAAAATATATAATTTCGTAATGAAAATGAAAGTGTTAGTCACTCAGTCATGTCGGACTCTTTGCAGCCCCATGGACTGTAAGCCCACTAGGCTCCTCTGTCCATGGAATTCTCCAGGGAAGAAAACTGGAATGGGTAGCCATTCCCTTCTCCAGGGGATCTTCCAGACCCATAGGTTGAGCCTAGGTCTCCTGCATTGCAGGCAGGTTCTTTACCGTCTGAGCCACCATAATGTAACAATTTAGATTACTTGTATGTATGGATGGTGCTTCCTTGGTGGCTCAGATGGTAAAGAATCTGCCTGCAGTGCAGGAGACCTGGGTTCACTTCCTGGGTCGGGAAGATCCCCTGGAGAAGGGAATGGCTACCCACTCCAGTAGTGTTGCCTGGAGAATTCCATGGACAGAGGAACCAGGTGGGCTACAGTCGGTGGGGTCAAAAAGAGTTAGATGTGACTGAGCTCCTAACACTTGCACTTGCATGTGTACGGAATGAATGTGGACAAACCAACTGTGGTGTATTCATAGAATGGAATACTGCTGCTGCTGCTGCTAAGTCGCTTCAGTCGTGTCCGACTCCTAGCGACCCCACGGACTGCAGCCCACCAGGCTCCTCCGTCCATGGGATTTTCCAGGCAAGAGTACTGGAGTGGGGTGCCATTGCCTTCTCCAAGAATGGAATATAAAAAGAAACAAACTACTGTCCTGATTTATACAACAATATAGATGCATCTCCTGGACATCATTCTGACTTTATTTTATTTTTTAATTGAAGTATAGTCAATATGTGAAGTCGCTCAGTCGTGTCCGACTCTTTGCGACCCCATGGACTGTAGCCTACCAGGCTCCTCCGTCCATGGGATTCTCCAGGCAAGAGTACTGGAGTGGGTTGCCATTTCCTTCTCCAGGGGATCTTCCCAACCCAGGGATCGAACCCAGGTCTCCCACATTCCAGGCAGACGCTTTAACCCCTGAGCCACCAGGGAAGCCATAGTCAACATACAATATTTAATTTCTGGTGTACCATATAGTGATTCAACATCATACACATTGTGAATTGATCAGCACAAGTCCAGTTACCAATCCCTCACCACACAGAGTTGTTACAATATTGACTTTATTCCCTGTGCTGTGTGTTCCGTCTGAGTGACATATTTCTTTTTATAACTGGTGGTGTGTATCTTAATCTTCTTCACCTGTTTGACCCAACCTCTACCTCCCCTCCCTTCTAGCAACCGCCAGAGTATCTGTATCTATAAGTCTGTTTTGGTTTTGCTTTGTCTTGTAGACTTCACATGTGCATGGAATCGTGTGGTATTAGTCTTTGTCTGACTTATCTCACTTAGCATAATAGGTCTACGTCCCTCCATGCTGTTGAAAATGGCGACGTTTCCCTCTTTGTTACGGCTGAGTAATATTCCACCATGTGTCTGTACCACATCTTCAGTGTCCACTCAGCTGCTGCTGAGCCTTTCGGTTGCTTCCGTTTCTTGGCAATAATAAATAAGGCTGCAGTGAACACTGGGGTGTGTGTATCTTTTTGAATTAGCGTTTGTGCTGTTTTTTTTTTTCTGCAGAAAAATATTCAGAATTGGAATTGTTGGACTGTATGATAGTTTTAATTTTAGTCTTTTTGAGGAAGCTCCATACGGCTTTCTATAGAAACTGTACAAATTTACATCCCCACCCACAGTGCACACGAGTTTCCTTTTCTCCACATCGCCACCAAGACTTCCTTGCTGTCTATTTGATAATAGCTATTGTGCTAAGTGTGAGGTGATATCTCGATGTGCTTTTAATTGTATTTCCCTGATGCCTAGTAGTGTTAAGCACCTTTCCATGTGTCTGTTGGTCTTCTGTATTTCTTCTATGGAGAAAAAGTCTATTCAGGTCCTCTGCTCATTTTTTCAGTTGGATTTTTTTTTTCCCTTCTTCTTTGATATTGAGTCATGTGAGTTCTTTATATTATTTAGATATTAACCCCTTTTCAGAAGCATAATTTGCAAATATCTTCTCCCATTCAGTAGGTTACCTGTTCATTTTGTTGCTGGTTTCTGTCACTATGCAAAACCTTCTTAATTTGATATAGTCCTATTTATTTATTTCTGCTTTTGTCTCCCTTTCTTGAGCAGACAGATTAAAAAAAAAAATACTGCTAAGATCAATGCCCCTGACAGTATTCCAAACAAGAGAATTTGGACAGAGAAGTGGGAAGACTATGATTCTGCTTATTTGATGAAATTCTTTTTTAAGATAGGTATTTGTTTGGCTGCACCGGGTCTTACTTGTGGCACATGGCTTCTTTTTCAGTTACAACCTTTGAACTCTTAGTTGGCATGTGGGATCTAGTTCCCTGACCAAGGACTGAACCTGGGCCCCTTCCTTGGGAGCTTGGAGTCTTGTCACTGGACTACCAGGGAAGTCCCTTGAAATTCTTGAACAGACAAATTGATATTGATAGAATTCAGGTTGGTGATTGACTAGGGTGTGGGGAAAGAGGTATTGATTGAATGTTGACCGAAACAAGGAAACTCTTTGAAGAGATATTGTGTATACTCTCCAGGAGATGGTGAAGGACAGGGAAGCCTGGCGTGCTGCAGTCCATGGGGTCACAGAGAGTCGAACGCAGCTGAGCAACTGACCAACAACAAAATTGTGGTATGGTTACATGATTGAACACATTTATGGAATTCATCTATTTCCACTTGAAATACATGAATTTTATTGTGTGTAAAGTATACTGCAATGAAAGTGAGAGTTAGTTGCTAGGTCGTGTCTGACTCTTTGCAAACCCATGGACTGTAGCCCGCCAGGTTCCTCTGTCCATGGGATTCTCCAGGCAAGAATACTAGAGTGGATAGTCATTCCCCTCTCCAGGGGATCTTCCCGATCGAGGGATCGAACCCAGGTCTCCTGCATAGAAGGCGGATTCTTTACCATCTGAGCCACAAATTAGGAAATGTTGAAGCATAGGAAGTTACTACGGTCAGCAAGGCACTTGTGATTTGTCACTTCTAAATTGTGTTAATTAATAATTAAAATGTAGCTTACTTTAATAAAGTAAATTAACACACTTTAACAAAAAATTGTGACTTTATTCAAAACAAAACAAAGAGACATGGTGAACGGAATGTGTTATGCTTACATATTCCTGAAGGGTGAATGGAAAGAAGGGGGTATAGGGAATACTAAAAACAATAATGATTGGAGAATTTTCCAAAACTGATGAAAGACATGAATCTACAGAAAGCATAACATGCACCAAGTATGGATAAGTAAAAATGTGTTCCTCCATTTATAGATTTTATCTACCACAGAAAAATAAAAGAATAAAGAAAAATTAATAAATTTCCACTAAACTAAGTGAATTTTAGTGGAAATAAAGAAAAACTAAAAAAACTAGAAAAACAGAGACAGCCAAGTTATAAGAGTTTTCCAAAGCTTGATCAATCATTTTTCCAATTAAACTTTTCTAATTCTTCTTAGATCTGCCCAAATTTTCATCATGCTTGGTGCTTTTATTTAAAAACCAGAGTTAGGTTTTCTTTGACCACTAAAAAAAAAAAAAAAAAAAAAAACACATTTTCAAATGAAGCTGGAACGAGACCTGTGAAATAGTAAAGGGAGTTGCAGTAGGTCTGGAGAGAAGTTTGATTTGCCATTTCAGTGAAAATGCAAAGAAAATTCCTTGATAGGCAGAAGTTCCATAAAGTCACGCTCACAGAAATGAGTACAGTGAAGTTACTTTTTTCCTTCAGTATTCCGGTAAGCTCCTTATACACTAGGAAGTATGTTGCAGAAAAGAAACTGAGGTAAAAGACCACAAGTAGGTTTGCAGCTGCTTAAAAATAGTATAAGGGAATCTTCAGTAGCACCCCACTCCAGTACTCTTGCCTGGAAAATCCCATGGACGGAGAAGCCTGGCAGGCTGCAGTTCATGGGGTCGCTAAGAGTTGGACACGACTGAGCGACTTCACTTTCATTTTTCACTTTTCATGCATTGGGGAAGGAAATGGCAACCCACTCCAGTGTTCTTGCTTGAAGAATCCCAGGGACGGGGGAGCCTGGTGGGCTGCCATCAATGGGGTGTCACAGAGTCGGACACAACTGAAGCGACTTAGCAGCAGCAGCAGCAACCATGGGTTAGTGGTAATAGAAATCATTTACTTCGGACATCTGATTTTATTAACCTGTAATCATTTACATAACAATCTGCTTAAGCCATGAATTCAGAGATGTTCCTCTCATGCATTCAGATTTTAGGAATACCTTTGTCTTCCATAAATAGATAAGAACCAGAAGACAGAGATTAAGAAAGAGCCATAAATTCATATGCAAACGACCTTCCTTTATTCTTGCTTGTGTTTATCCTAGTCCCAATTCGTTCCTGCCATTGGCAGAGAGCCCAGAAACCACAGGTTCAGTTATGAAGCAAATTCCTTACTGATGACTCCAAGAAGGGATTTTGGTTATGTCTAAGCTGGGAGAAATGTGGTAATTTCCATTCATCTGTTCAAAAGCTCTGTGGGGATTACAAGACCAATTGAGGTCATTCAGCATTCCAAAAGGAAGTTGATTGCCCCCTTTTCTCTAAAACAATTAGAACTTCAGGACACTACCTGCCTTTGACTAGATCTTTCCATAAAAGTACATGAGCTACACAGACATAGAGAACAGACTTATAGATGCCAAGGGGGTGGGAGGGCTGGGGAGGAAAGGAATGGCCTTTAGGTATCCAGTTCAGTGGCTCAGTTGTGTCTGACTCTTTGTGACCTCATGGACTGTTAGGGATTTGCAGAGGCTAACTTTATATATATTCAGAGAAGGCAATGGCACCCCACTCCAGTACTCTTGCCTGGAAAATCCCATGGACGGAGGAGCCTGGAATGCTGCAGTCCATGGGATCGCTGAGCGTCGGACACAACTGAGCGACTTCACTTTCACTTTTCACTTTCATGCATTGGAGAAGGAAATGGCAACCCACTCCAGTGTTCTTGCCTGGAGAATCCCAGGGACGGAGCCTGGTAGGCTGCTGTCTATGGGGTCGCACAGAGTCGGACATGACTGAAGTGACTTAGCAGCAACTTTATATATATAGGCTGGATAAACAAGGTCCAGGGAACTTGTATAGCACAGGGAACTCTATTCAATATCCTGTAACAATCCACAATGGAAAATAATATGAAAAAGAATATATAGGTACAAATTTTTTTTTAAGTACTTGAGCTAATTTCCTTTCCCTGAAAATTGCAGCATATTTTCAGACATGTGAAGTATGCCAGAGGGAGATATTCTGAATCTTGTATGAGCAAGCTCACGTAGACTTTATACCATCACAGCTTTTGAGTCAGTTTATTTACTTCCTATTTAAGAATTCCACATCCACTGCTCATCAGTCAGTGGGTCACTGTGAGAAATTTACATAGTCACATTATCTCTTTGGTGGCAAGAAAGAAGAGAATCATCAGTAGGTTTTCCTCTTAAGGATAAACCCTTAAAGGACTTTTCTTACTATTGTAAAGAGCTCCTTGAATTTATTGGGATCTTGGGCCAATTTGGTAGAAGTATCTCTTATTAATTGTTTTTCATATTTTTAGTGCTTGCGTTGTCCAGTGTCCACTTGCATTAGTGAATGTGATTGTCTCTCTTTTTTTTAACACTGCTAAGTCACTTCAGTCGTGTCCGACTCTGTGTGACCCCATAGAAGGCAGCCCACCAGGCTCCTCCGTCCCTGGGATTCTCCAGGCAAGAACACTGGAGTTGGTTGCCATTTCCTTCTCCAATGCATGCAAGTGAAAAGTGAAAGGGAAGTCGCTCAGGCGTGTCCGACTTCTAGCGACCCCATGGACTGCAGCCCACCAGGCTCCTCCATCCGTGGGATTTGCCAGGCAAGAGTACTGGAGTGGGGTGCCATTGCCTTCTCCATTTTTAACACTAAGTGAATATTTTAGTGTAGTATTTTAACTCCTTTAATGATTTTTTTCCTCACTATCTTGAGGGTTTTATGGTGTTTTAGCTAGAGCTTGTTGTTGTTCAGTCACTATGCTGTGTCAGATTCTTTGCAACCCCGTGGGCTGTAGCCCACCAACACCACAGTTCGAAAGCATCAATTCTTTGGCCTTCAGCCTTCTTTATGGTCCAACTCTCACATCCATTCATGACTATGGAAAATCCATAGCTTTGACTAGACAGACATTTGTCAGCAAAGTGATGTCTCTGCTTTTTAAATATGCTGTCGAGGTTTGTCATAGCTTTTCTTCCGAGGAGCAGGCGTCTTAATTTCATGGCTACAGTCACCGTCCACAGTGATTTTGGAACCATCTTGATTGCTTACCACCAAGAATTTCCACTGTTTTTCAGTGCCCTTAACTTCTGCTTTTCCATACTCAGTTTCGAATAAAGTCAGTTTTCTTGTGGGGAGAACTTCAGAGCTCTCTGCCTTTTGGCAAAATCTCTGAGTCATGGTCCCAGAGCTGAAGGCAGGGACAAAAATGCTTCTCTCCAAGGACACCCTGCTTCAGGAGCAGAGTGCCGGCTGGGGCAGGACCTTCTGGTCTTATTAGCTTGCCTTCCTTGGTGTGGGAACTCTCACCTATGAGTAGACTGAGATGAGGGTGGTTGGAGCTCCTATATTTTTAGCCTATTGCACTTGAGGTAGTCTTTGCCCTCTGAGTGGGTCTTGGTGGAAAAAGGTGCCTTGACCTCTTATCCACCCTTGCTTGGAATTCAGCCTCTGCAACACAGACCTGGTGGCCCGCCCCTGCCAGGAAGACACTGTAGGCATTGATTGGCAGCTGAGGAGAGAGAGACCCCCATCTTCTTGGTGCACCCATCTGAGACAGAGCTTCCATTATGCTGAGTTGGATGGGTGGGGTGGGTTGTAGCTCACGTGCCATGGATTTGTACTATTCTTACCAAAATTTAGTGGCTCAAGGCTTTCAACTGTGGTGTTGGAGAGGACTCGTGAGAGTCCCTTGGGCTGCAAAACCAGTCAATCCAAAAAGAAATCAACCCTGAATATTCATTGGAGGCACTGATGCTGAAGTTGAAACTCCAATCTTTTGGCCACTTGATGCAAACAACCCTCTCCCTGGAAAAGACCATGATGCTGGGAAAGATCGAAGGCAAAAGGAGAAGGAGGCGGCAGAGTATCAGATGGTTAGATAGCATCACTGAATCAATGGGTATGAGTTTGAGCAAACTCTGGGAGATAGTGGAGGACAGAGAAGCCTGGCATGCTGCAGTCCATAGGGTGGCAAAGAGTCGGACCTGACGTAGTGACTGAACAGCAACATTTCCTTAGTATATTTCTTTGGTACAATTTCCTAAGATTTTAAATGATATTTTGTTTTTCAAAAAGTAATTTTCACCAGTCATGATTGTTGCACCAGTGAGTGGGTCCATGGCGTCCATATCACCATTCCGGAAGAGCATTGCCCAATTGTCTTTTCTCTGTAACATTTGAATGTTTTTTTTTTTAAAACCTCAGCAACAACAAAAACATCTTCCTCTGTGGCATTAATTCTATCACTAAATAAGATTTGAAAATCCCTCAGTATTTCATAGCTAATTTTTACTTGGTTTAGGTCAAATTATATTGGTTAAAGCAATTGTATATATAAAGAATTAAATCACAATAATGAGACAAGTGTAAATCCCACAGCTACAGATTTATAAAGAGATTCCATTATGGCAACTGCAGATATTGTCACACATTTCCTGGTTTCTATTTGTTGTTTAGTCTCTGTCATGTCTGACTCTTTTGTGACCCATGGACTATAGCCCTGTCTCTGTCCATGGGATTTCCCAGGTAAGAATACTGGAGTGGGTTGCAATTTCCTCCTCCAGGGGATCTTCCAGACCCGGGGATTGAACCTAAATCTCCTGCTGCTCCTGCCTTGCAGGGGATTCTTTACTGCTGCGCCACTGTGGTTTATATTCGTGACTATTAAGACAATTTAAATAAGAAAAATGGCCACTTTTTCTAAACTTATTAAGATGTCTGTTCTTCAGTCATGATTTATTTCTTATTCACTTCTAAAATAATATATAAAATTCTCTCAAGTGGTAAGATGCTGCTGACATTTTCATAAAGAGTTAGCCAAGACTAATCAAGGTCTGGCTCCTAGTAGTTAGCTTGAGGTCAGAATAACAAAGTTATGGATTCCTAGGTTGCTCATTGGTAAAGAATTTGCTGCAATGCAAGAGACACGGTTCGATCCCTGGGTTGGGAGAATCCCCTGGAGGATGGCACGGCAACCCACTCCAGTGTTTTTGCCTGGAGAATCCCATGGACAGAAGAGCCTGGTGGGCTACAGTCCATAGGGTCACAAAGAATTGGACATGACTGACGCGACTTAGCACAAGCATTAACAAAGTTATGAAACATCAACAAATATGGAAGTGGAACTGCTTGATTTCATCTTCTGTATGAAAATGAGTCTGTGATCTCAGTGGTTTTCACGTGAGATTTAAGAAAAACGAATTTGACATTTTATGAATGCTCCAGTGAAGACCCCAAATGATGCCTGTTAGCAGCATCCTTGGCGTGGGATCCTCACGAGCCCCTTTGCTTTCTGACAAAGGTTAACAGTCCTTTGATCCATTTCATGCAGAGAAAGTTGTTTTTTCTATTGGGCAAAATGCCTTCATTATTCCTTCCTTCTTCCTTCCTTTCTTTTTATTGAAGTATAGTTAGTTACAATGTTGTGTTAGTTTCTGGTGTACGGCAAAGTGATATTTCATATTCTTTTCCATAATAGTTTATTATTAGCTATTGACTATAGCTCCCTGTGCCATCCCTGTTATTTATCTGTTTTATTATAGCAATGTGTATCTGCTAATCCCAAACTTGTAATTTATCCTTCCCTTCTCCCTTTCCCCTTTGGTAGCCATACATTTGTTTTCTGTGTGTGTGAATCTGTTTCTGTTTTGTAAATAAGTTTGTTTGAGCAGTTTTAGATTCCACATGTAAGTGATACCCTGTGATATTGTCTTTCTATGTCTGATTTCACTTAGTAATCATCTCTAGGTTCGTCCATATTGGTACAAATAGCATTATTTCAAAATGCTCCTTTCTAATACCTTTCACTGACTAATGCTAGGCCTATCATCTGAAAAAAAAATCTAAGTCAATTTTATCTCATCTTCTAAAGTAGAGCTTTGATCTAGGACTGAAAATGTAATTTTATGAGAATTCACAAATAAGCCCACTTAGGGGAAAATGTATCAATTAGCAGGCTTTTGACAACAAAACACAGCCCATCTGAATCAATGTAGTTTAAATGGGGTTTGCTTACACATCTCAGTTCAGAAGAACCCCAGAGGTAACGGGTTCCAGGGGTGGTTAACATAACAGCTCTGGGCACTTTCTCTGTATTTCTCACGATTCTAGCCCCCACAAGCATCACTTCCTGACTAAATAAAGTAGAAAAGCTGGAGCTGGAGGGATTTTTCTTTTTATCCAGAACTTTTTATACCATTAATGCTTTCAGCAGAGGGAGTTCCTTGCGGTGGTTTAGATTTCACGTTTCCACTGCGGGGGGCATGAGTTCAGTCCCCGGTTGGGGAACTAAGATCCTGCAGACGGCATTGTTGTTGTTCAGTTGCTAAGTAGAGTGTAACTCTTTGCAACCCCATGGAATGCAGCACGCCAGGCTGCTCGGTCCTCCACAGCTCCCAGCGTTTGCTAAACTCATGTTCATCGAGCTGGTGATGCCACCCCCTTCTCCTTTCGCCTTCCATCTTTCCCAGCATCAGAGTCTTTTCCAGTGAGTCAGCTCTTGCCGTCATGTGGACAAAGGATTGTGGCTTCAGCTTCAGCATCAGTCCTTCCAATGAATATTCAGAGCTGATTTCCTTTAGTATTGACTGGTTTGATCTCCTTGCAGTCCAAGGGACCCTCAAGAGTCTTCTCCAGCACCACAGCATGCTGCTAAGCTGGGCAAAAAAAAAAATACTCTCAGCAGAATATTCCTCTTTTTCGTCAAGGGCTAGGACTGGGTCACCTGCCAACACTAAACTAGTCACTTTCAAAGGTAAATGAGGATACCATGACTGGCTAGGAGTTAGGCCAATCAATTCTCACCTGGACAAAACTGGAATTCTATTCCCAGAAACAAGAGGAGAATGGTTGTTGGGTAGTCACCTGATGGTGTCTACCAAAATTTCTTAATCCAAATTTGAAAATGAAGTCCTATGGTAAATTGATCTGGTTTTTCCTAATATATCCCATGCCAAAGTATGTTTATATAAGACTTGGAATGTATTTCATCATAAAATCCACCCACTTAAAGTATACGGTTGTCTTTAGTATAGCCACAACTATGCAAGCCTTGGAGAAGGCGGTGGTGCCCACTCCAGGGCTCTTGCCTGGAAAATCCCATGGACGGAGGAGCCTGGTGGGCTGCAGTCTGTGGGGTTGCGAAGAGTCAGACATGACTGCGCGACTTCACTTTCACTTTTCACTTTCATGCCCTGGAGAAGGCAATGGCACCCCGCTCTAGTACTCTTGCCTGGAGAATTCCAGGGATGGGGGAGCCTGGTGGGCTGCCGTCTATGGGGTCGCACAGAGTCGGACACGACTGAAGCGACTTAGCAGCAGCAGCAGCAGCACGAAAGCCTCACACTTTAATTTTAGGGCATTCCCATCGCCCTAAAGAGAAGCTTTGCATGCATAGCAGCAGTGGTTCCCCGCCCTCTCTCTTCTGCCTTGACAGCTTTCTGTCTCTATTTGTCAATTCTGGACATTTCACATGAATAAAATCGTATAATCTGGGATCATTTGTCACAAGCTCTTCTGCTTAACAATAAGGTTCATTCATATTGTAGCATATGTCAGTATTGCATTCTTTTTTTAAAATAATATTCCATTTAAAACAAATAGTGTTCCATTTAAGTAAATAATATTCCATTTAAAATAGTAATATTCCATTTAAAACAATATTCCAAATAATATTCCATTTAAGAGAAACCCATATTTTTTTATCCACTCATCAATAGAAGGCATTTAGGTTATTACCAGTTTTTGGCTATTGCCAGTAATCTTGGTTGAAGCATGCCAGTCCTTGTGTGAATTCATGCTTTCAACTCCCTTGGGAATATACTTGGGGCTGGAGTTGCTGAGTCATGTGGTAACTCTATGTTTAGCATTTAGAGCATTTGCCAAACTATTTTCCAAAGCAGCTGCATCATTTTCATTCCCACCAGCAATGACTGAGGGTTCCATTTTTTTCCACATAGTCATGTACACTTGTTAATGTCATCTTTTTAATATTAGTTCTCCTAGTGGGTGTGACATGGTATCATATTGTGGTTTGTCTTGCATTTCCCTTATAACTAATCACATTGATCATCTTTTATTTTTTCATGTGTTTGTATAATTTTCTCTGAAGAAATGTCTATTCAAATCTTTGTCCATTTTAAAATTGATTTATATGTCTTTTCATTGTTAGTTTGTATGAGTTGTTGGTGTATTCTGGACTCAAATCCCTTGTCAGATATATGATTTGCAAATATTTTCTCCCATTCTGTAGACTGTCATTTCACTTTCTTCATAGTGTCCATGAAACACAAAAAATTTAATTTTGATATTGCCCAATTTGTCTATTTTTTCTTTTCTTACTTGTGGTTTTGCTTTGTATTTAAGAAATCATTGCCTAATCCAAGATCACAAAGAATTACTTGCATATTTTATTTAAGAAGTTTATAGTTTTAACTTTTACATTTAGGTCTGTGAAGACATTTGAATTAATTTTTTGTGTGTGGTGTGAGGTCAGGGTTCAATTTAATTTTTAAGCATGTGAATATCCAGTTGTCCTAGAACCATGTGTTGAGTAGACTACTCTTTCCTTATTCAATTGTCTTGAAATTCTTATCAAAAATCAATTGACCATTAATATAAGGGTTGGCTTAAAGCTCAACATTCAGAAAATGAAGATCATGGCATCTGGTCCCATCACTTCATGGGAAATAGATGAGGAAACAGTAGAAACAGTGTCAGACTTTATTTTTGGGGGCTCCAAAATCACCGCAGATGGTGATTGCAGCCATGAAATTAAAAGACGCTTACTCCTTGGAAGGAAAGTTATGACCAACCTAGATAGCATATTGAAAAGCAGAGACATTACTTTGCCAACAAAGGTCCATCTAGTCAAGGCTGTGGTTTTTCCTGTGGTCATGTATGGACGTGAGAGTTGGACTGTGAAGAAAGCTGAGCCCTGAAGAATTGATGCTTTTGAACTGTGGTGTTGGAGACAACTCTTGAGAGTCCCTTGGACTACAAGGAGATCCAACCAGTCCATTCTAAAGGAGATCAGTCCTGGGTGTTCTTTGGAAGGAATGATGCTAAAGCTGAAACTCCAGTACTTTGGCCACCTCATGTGAAGAGTTGACTCATTGGAAAAGACTCTGATGCTGGGAGGGATTGGGGGCAGGAGGAAAAGGGGACAACAGAGGATGAGATGGCTGGATGGCATCACTGACTCGATGGATGTGAATCTGAGTGAACTCTGGGAGTTGGTGATGGACAGGGAGGCCTGGCGTGCTGCAATTCATGGGGTCGCAAGGAGTCGAACATGACTGAGTGACTGAACAGAACTGAACTGATAAGGGTTATTTCTGGACTTCAGTTCTATCCCATTGATTCATATGTCAATGCAAGTACTTCAGTATCTTGATTATTGCAGCTTTGTTGTAAACTTTCCAGTTTGAACTGTTATGTCCTCAAACTTTGTTCTTCTTCTCCAGAATTGTTGGCTATTCTTGATCCCTTGCATTTCCATACGAATTTTATGATCAATCTGTTAGTTTTGGAAAAATCCACCTAGGGTGTTGCCAGTCATGGCATTAAATTTGTAAATTAATTTGAGAAGTATTGCCATCTTAGATAAATTGTCTGTTGGTCCATGAACATAAGATATCTTTCCATTATTTAGATCTTGAATTTCTTTCAACAATGCTTTCTAGTTTTTAGAGTTTAAGCTTTGTCCTTTGTTAAATTTATTCCCCAATATCCTATTTTTATGCTGCTGTAAATAGAATTGTTTTCTTTACTTTTGGATTGTTTCTTGCTAGTATACATGAGTGTGTGCTAAGTTACTTTGGTTGTGTCTGACTCTGTGTGACCTGATGAACCGTAGCCTGCCAGGCCTCTCTATCCATGGGATTCTCCAGGCAAGAATACTAGAGTGAGTTGCCATGCCCTTCTCCAGGCGATCATCCAGGGATTGAATCCACATCTCTTATGTCTCCTGCATTGGCAGGCAGGTTCTTTATGACTTGCTAGTGACCAGAAGTAGAACTGAATTTTATATATTGATTTTGTATGCCAAGTTTGTTGAATTTGTTTATTGGTTTACATCTAATCAATTTTAGTAGATTCTATTGGATTTTGTATATATAAGATTGTGTCATCTGCAAACAGAGATCTTTTCACTTATTCTTTTTCAATTTAAGTGCCTTTTATTTCTTTTTCTTGCCTAAGTGCTTTGTTTAGGTCCTCTAGTACAATGCTGAATAGAAGCAGAGAGGGTGGACATCACTGTCTCAGTCTTAGTTTTAGAGGGAAAAGCTTTCAGTTTGCCTACATGAGGCTAGCTGTGGGTTTCTCATAGATTTCCTTTATCAGCTGGAGGAAGTTCCCTTCTATTCCTAGTTCATTGCCAAAATACTATTTAACTACTCTATGTAAAGAAGTTCAGTCAGTTTCCATTTTTAAAAAATTTCCTGTCACCTTTTTTCCATTTTTCATTCAATTTTTCATTTACTCAGAAAATGTTTATTGGGCTTATCTTTAGTAATAGAGCAGTTTAAAGAATTACTCAAGAAATTGTCTAGTAGGGTGTTCACTTTTGCCACCTTCTGTGGCAAAATAGGCGCCAGAATTTCTCTCTCCTTTCCTTTCTTTCTCATTATGAGTTATTAATAATTTATACTTAGTGTAAAATTTTATCAAGGTATTATTGGCTAAGAGGGATTGCATTTCAAACTTTTCTGTAATTGATGTATAAAAATTTTCCAGTTAAGGAACGTTATGCTTCCTTAGTGATTACTTACACTGCTACCTACTCTGGTTAAAGAAAACAAACCAATATTTGATATGAAGTCATCTTTGGTAAAATGATATACGGAAGCTCTTTTAGAGTTGCAGAGAGAACCTGAGTCACCTCAGTCTGATGTTCAGTTTCGTATCTGCTGACGTCAGTTAGTTTTGGAAGTCAACCTCATGAACTCTCAGTTTGGGTGACATTCAGCCTGGAAACTAAATAAACAGAGGCATGAATGAGCTTGGCAAACCAGCTCTGTTGCCTCAGAGAGATGCTTTATTTATTTATGTCCACCTTTCTTTCAGGAAGGATTTAACGCCACTTAAGTGTTGATGAAATTGAGACACTATGAAAGTGAGAGCTGGAAAGACCAGCTGCATCAGGTCTGTTGGGCTGTGTGAACTCCCTGCCTGGGTTTCTGGAGCCCCTACTCTTCCCAGAAGTTGATGCTGCTACTCTTGCCAGCAGGAATTGTGGAAGGGGATGGCCCTTCCTTCAGCTGGCCCAGAGGAGGAGAAGCTGGTCTGAACCTCCTGCTACAGTGACAGGACTGTAGAGGGAAAAGCTTTGTATTTTAGAGGGAAAACTTTTCAGTTTGTCTACATGATGCCAGCTGTGAAAGTGAAGTGAAGTTGCTTGGCCGTGTCCGACTCTATGTGACCCCGTAGACTGTAGCTTACCAGGCTCCTCTGTCCATGGGATTTTCCAGGCAATAGTACTGGAGTGGATTGCCATTTCCTTCTCCAGGGGATCTTCCCAACCCAGGGCTCGAACCCAGTTCTCCCACATTGTAGACAGACGCTTTAGATTTCCTTTATCAGCTGGAGGAAGGTCCCTTCTATTCCTAGTTTGTTGCCAAAATACTACTTAACTACTGTATGTAAAGAAGTTTAATCAGTTTCCATTTTAAAATGATTTCCTGTCACCTTTTTTCTATTTTTCATTTAATTTTTCATCTACTCAGAAAATGAGTAATTTTCTCAGTTCTGAGTAATTTTCATTTACTCAGAATATGTGTTTCATTTACTCAGAAACTACAGGACTGGTGTCCCAAGTCCTACACACAAGAGCAAGAACATACCTGTTGCAGAGGAGCCAAGTTGTAAGGTAGATGGTCGACACTCTCTGTCCTCTGACTTTCTGCCTCCTTCCCCTCCCCAGCATCTATCGGAGCAGGAAGGGGAAAAAGACTTCAAAGTCACCCTGGCTACAGCTTATCAGGGTGAAAGGATTTTAGGAGCAGGAAGGCTATGAAATCATACTCTCTAAATGCATGTTTCGGAGGTGAAGTGAATGAAATGTTGAGCAAGATCCTCAGTTCAAATCATGGCTCCCCCGACTCTGCCTGCTGCCCGGCACAAAGGAGGTGCTCGGAAAACAACTGTCCTTAGAACCGAGGATCACTTCCTTATGCAAGTCTTCTTGCCTGGGGAACTCCATGGACAGAGGACCCTAGCAGGCTATGGTCCATGGGGATGAAAAGAGTCAGACATGACTGGGCGACTAAGCCGTTCACTTTACTTTCTCCTTAAACAAATGGAGTACCATGTCTCATCCATCTTAAATCTAATTTAAAATGGGAAAATAAACTGTAAAAATATTAAGGATAGATCTTTAGCCTACACTTATCAATAGTATGGGAATCCCATGGACGGAGGAGCCTGGTGGGCTACAGTCCATGGGGTCGCAGAGTCGGACACGACTGAGCAACTTAACTTTTAACTAACTTATCTATAGTATGTGTCTGTGTGTACGTGTTAAGTCATTTAAGTTGTGTCCAACTCTTTGCTACCCTATGGGCTGTAGCTTTCCAGGCTTCTCTGTCCATGGGATTCTCCAGGTAAGAATACTGGAGTGGGTTGCTATGCCCTCCTCCAGGGGATCTTCCTGACCCAGGGATTGAACCCATGTCTCTTATGTCTCCTGCACTGGCAGGCAGGTTCTTTACCACTAGCGCCACCTGGAAGCCCTATCTGTAGTATATAATAAGCATAATAGGCAGTATTAATTGTGGTCCTAAAATGTCTCCCAGTTCATATTTCACATATACTCCTTTTGAGGTAACTGTAGATTAGCAGAATGAGAATATTATATATGGGTGTTTCTGTGATGTGTATGATGTATGTGACTACTATTTCACGTTTTGTAATTTATCAATCATACATGATTCTTTCCACTAAAAAGATGAATTCATGCTACCAATTGGTTTGGAACTAGAAACCCGAATTCCAGACAGCATCATGGATTCTCCTTCGTAGACTTACTTGTTTGTATGATTTCTTTGATGTCAAAGGACTCAGAAATTAGTCTGCATAACATTAGTTCTACTGGTTTATTGATGAATTTTTCCAATGCATTTTACACCATTGGGGGGTAACATGCATTTTCTGAACTTTTAATGAGACACCCCCCTATGCCTTGCTTCATGAAGCACTCTATATTCCCATATTTGCTCCCTTGCCACTTCTGATATGATTCCCATCTCATTTAAAGCTTCCACATCTGTTGGATTTCACTGCTGGTCCACTGGTTAGGAATTTATCTGCTTATGAAGGGGACATGGGTTTTGATCCCTGACATGGGAAGATCCCATGTGCTTTGGAGCAATTCAGCCTGAGCCCCAGAACTCTAGAGCCTGTGCTCTGCAACAACAGAAGACATCCCAGTAAGAAGCCCGTGAACCGCAGCTAGAGAGTAGCCCCGTCTCACTGCAACTAGGGAAAGCCCACAAGCAGCAACAAAGACCCAGAACAGCCAAAAACTAATAATAATAAATAAGAAAAGTGAGAAGAACAGAAAAAGCCTTCACATGTGTTAAATGTTATTCCATTGCAATGGTTGGAGAATCATGAACTGACTTCTTTTCTTATAAAAATAAAAACGATCTTGTGTCTTGCCTGTGCATGCTCAGTTGTGTCAGGCTGCTAAGTCCACGGAATTTTCCAGGCGAGAATACTGGAGCGGGTTACCATTTCCTACTCCAGGGATCTTTCTGATCCAGAGATTGAACACACATCTCTTGCGCCTTGTGTCTTACTAGAAAAAAATAAAACTAGAGCCTGTAAATTAAGATCAGACCTTCTTACCAATTTAAAGTAACTGCCCTTTTCCCTTTTTGTTTATTTCTTATCTAAGTTGCTTCTTGCACAAGCTGCATAGACACATTAAGAATAGAAAGCAACAGAACATTCTACCTCTTTGGAACTTCCTCAGGCCCTGATCAGTTTGTTTACTTTCAATCTTTTAAGCAGGGAGTCTTTTTTTTCCCCAGTTAAGGTGGCAGAAAAACATGTTTGTTTTTTTTTTTTAATGAATGTATAAAAAGAGACCCCCTGGTTTGATTCCTGGGTTGGGGAGATCCCCTGGAGAAGGGCTGGGCTACCCACTAGATAAAGAAACTGCTTGCAATGCAGGACACCTGGGTTCAACCCCTGGGTCTGGAAGATTCCCTGGAGGACGGCATGGTAACCCACTCCAGTGTTCTTGCCTGGAGAATTCCAGGTACAGAGGAACCTGGAGGGCTACAGTCCATGGGGGTGGCAAAGAGCTGGACGCACCTGAGCTACAAAGCACGCACAGCAGAGGAGACTAGGACTTCTCCCTAGAAAGAAATTATGTCTGTTTAGCAAAGCTTCATTCTTATAAAATTAGCTCAACTGTGGACTTTATTTACTTTTCCATAAGTCGGTGGGAGAGTTTTTTGCATTTTGTTCTTTTAAAAAGAGTGTTGTTTTCTCACCTTTTATATCACACTCCCTTTGCTTTTTCTAATGAGAATATGAAACAAAAAAGAGCATTTCTCAGCTTTGTAGACAATATCACCAGAGCTATTTTTAACTTTGGTTTCTGCAAATAATCTGCCGCTTTTGTAGAGGAGGGGATAAAATCGGTGTTTCAAATTAGAAAATAAAGTTGTATTCTAGGGAGTTTATGTATATTTATAAGAGATTTTAAAGGAGACAAAATCCCCAATTCTCACAGTATTAGATTTCCCACACCCTGCATATATGCAATAACACTCTGTGGAGAGGCATTAATTTTACAATCTTTCCATTTTTAATTTTTCTTCTCCTTCCCCTCCTCCCACCCCTCCCTCTTAATCTCTTTTGAACGAATGTTGACAGCATTGTCCCAAAGAATTAACACGGGGGGTGTGGTATTTCTTTTACCAGAAAATCTGATTTTGCTTACCTCAAAGTGCAAGGGTGCTTAGTCTCCGAGTCGAGTCCGACTCTTTGAGACCTCGTGGACTGTAGCCCTCCAGGCTCCTCTGTCCATCAGGATTCTCCAGGTAAGAATACTGGAGTGGGTTGCCATACCCTCCTCCAGGGAATGTTCCAGACCCAGGGTTCGAACCCAGGTCTCCAGCATTGCAGGCAGATTCTTTACCATCTGAGCCACCAGGGAAGCCCTTTACCTCAAAGCAGATCTGTGGAAAGATGTGTGACTCAGTGACAGGTTCAGAGTCAAGTCACACCTTGGGCTGTGATTCTAGGTACTTTCTTGTTTTAGGATTTGGTCTTGTGGTAAATGCAACTTAAAAATAAACCATCTTTGGCTGAAAGAAATACTTTTGTTACTGTAAGAAAAGATGTTTTTCAATATTTCAGCTAAGTATAGGGATATTTTTAGTAATTTGGAAAAACTAACAAACATAGCACCTCTTCAGATCTAAATTAGGGATGCACTTCAGATCTAAAATTCGAGAACAGGTGTAATTTTTCATCTTAGGTTTTGAGTAAGACAAAAACCAGAAAGTCTAAATATCTGAGAAAATCTACTCTCTTGTGTTAGGCCACAGATGAGTGAAAACCTTTGCTAGAAAATTCACTCCAGGTTTTAGAGTTGATTTTTCCATCTGATGTTGTTCAGTTGCTAAGTCGTGCCCTACTCTTTGCGACCCTGTGGACTGCAGCCTGCTAGGCTCCCCTGTCCTCCACTATCTCCCAGAGTTTGCTTGAATTCATGTGTGGTTTCAGCCAGGTTAGCTGTATTAGCTTCTTCTTGCCACCGTATCGCTGTGTAACAAATGACCCAAGAACTCAGTAACATCTAATAATATGCTTCCATGGGTGTGCTTGGTGTTGGCTGTTCTCGTATGGGCTCACCTGGGCTTGTCTTCGGCTGTGACTTAAATCCGGAATGCTTCATCTGTTTCTCACCCTCCTTGGACCAGCATCACTTACCCAAGACGTGTTCTTCTTATAGTGATGGCAGAAGCATGAAAGTTTCAGCCAAAACCACGCAGCCACACTTTAACTTTCTACTCATGTCTTGTCCACTACGTCCCTTTTTCCAAATTAAATCCCATAACCCTAGCCTAACAAACAAGGGGGCGAGAAAGTATACTTTGCTCACGGAGGCGTGTGTGCGTGTGTGTGTGTGTGAGAGAGAGAGACTATTGACTGAGTAGTCATCTGTCCCGGAGAAGGCAATGGCACCCCACTCCAGTACGCTTGCCTGGAAAATCCCATGGACGGAGGAGCCTGGTGGGCTGCAGTCCATGGGGTCGCTGAGTCGGACACGACTGAGCGACTTCACTTTCACTTCTCACTTTCATGCACTGGAGAAGGAAATGGCAACCCACTCCAGTGTTCTTGCCTGGAGAATCCCAGGGACGGGGGAGCCTGGTGGGCTACCGTCTATGGGGTCACACAGAGTCGGACACGACTGAAGTGACTTAGCAGCAGCAGCAGCAGTCATCTGTCCAAACCTACCACTATTAACCCTTCTAAACCCTCATTTTCTTCATCAATAAAGTGAGGACAATAGCAATTACTTCCCTGTATTGTGGTGAAGATTAAGTGAGACGTTGTAATGTGCTCTGCACAGACTAGCCGCATTTCCTGAGATGGTGTCTGTTATCGTCATCAAAAGGACTATTATAGACTCCTGGAACAACCTAACAGAAAAGGATGTTAAGGCATCCTTTATTATTTTCAAGTGTAAAGAAGAGTTGCAAAAATAGTACAAAGAACTTTGGTATGTGCTTCACCCAGATCACCAGCCCTTATTGTTCTGCCACGGTTACCTTTCCTGGACCCTGTGACATTGTTGCAGACAGCATGCTGTTTATCTCTAAACATTTTTGTGTATATTACCTAAGAACAAGAGCAGTCTGTTATATAACACCCTGTGGACTGCAGCCTGCTAGGCTCCCCTGTCCTCCACTATCTCCCAGAGTTTGCTTGAATTCATGTGTGGTTTCAGCCAGGTTAGCTGTATTAGCTTCTTCTTGCCACCGTATCGCTGTGTAACAAATGACCCAAGAACTCAGTAACATCTAATAATATGCTTCCATGGGTGTGCTTGGTGTTGGCTGTTCTCGTATGGGCTCACCTGGGCTTGTCTTCGGCTGTGACTTAAATCCGGAATGCTTCATCTGTTTCTCACCCTCCTTGGACCAGCATCACTTACCCAAGACGTGTTCTTCTTATAGTGATGGCAGAAGCATGAAAGTTTCAGCCAAAACCACGCAGCCACACTTTAACTTTCTACTCATGTCTTGTCCACTACGTCCCTTTTTCCAAATTAAATCCCATAACCCTAGCCTAACAAACAAGGGGGCGAGAAAGTATACTTTGCTCACGGAGGCGTGTGTGCGTGTGTGTGTGTGTGAGAGAGAGAGACTATTGACTGAGTAGTCATCTGTCCCGGAGAAGGCAATGGCACCCCACTCCAGTACTCTTGCCTGGAAAATCCCATGGACGGAGGAGCCTGGTGGGCTGCAGTCCATGGGGTCGCTGAGTCGGACACGACTGAGCGACTTCACTTTCACTTCTCACTTTCATGCACTGGAGAAGGAAATGGCAACCCACTCCAGTGTTCTTGCCTGGAGAATCCCAGGGACGGGGGAGCCTGGTGGGCTACCGTCTATGGGGTCACACAGAGTCGGACACGACTGAAGTGACTTAGCAGCAGCAGCAGCAGTCATCTGTCCAAACCTACCACTATTAACCCTTCTAAACCCTCATTTTCTTCATCAATAAAGTGAGGACAATAGCAATTACTTCCCTGTATTGTGGTGAAGATTAAGTGAGACGTTGTAATGTGCTCTGCACAGACTAGCCGCATTTCCTGAGATGGTGTCTGTTATCGTCATCAAAAGGACTATTATAGACTCCTGGAACAACCTAACAGAAAAGGATGTTAAGGCATCCTTTATTATTTTCAAGTGTAAAGAAGAGTTGCAAAAATAGTACAAAGAACTTTGGTATGTGCTTCACCCAGATCACCAGCCCTTATTGTTCTGCCACGGTTACCTTTCCTGGACCCTGTGACATTGTTGCAGACAGCATGCTGTTTATCTCTAAACATTTTTGTGTATATTACCTAAGAACAAGAGCAGTCTGTTATATAACAACAAATGTAACATTTGGAAAATTTTAACATCGATTCAATATTATTAAATACACAGTTCCTATCCAAACCTTGCCAACCGTTTCAATAATACTGTGGCAACTCCTCTCCCTGCCCCATCTACCTGCCCCTAACTCAAAGCCTTCTCTAAAACCTCACATTATATTTAATCATCATGATTTTGTTGTTGTTGTTCAGTTGCTCAGACGTGTTCAAGTCTTCGCAACCCCATGGACTGCAACATGCCAGGCTTCTTTGCCCTTCACCATCTCCCTGAGTTTGCTCAAACTCAGGTCCATTGAGTCAGTGATGCCATCCAACCATCTCATCCTCTGTCAACCCCTTCTCCTTCTTCCTCAATCTTTCCCAGCATCTGAATCTTTACCAGTGACTCAGCTCTTCACATCAGGTGGTCAAAGAACTGGAGCTTCAGCTTCAGCAACAGTCCTTCCAATGAATATTCAGCGTTGTTCTCCTTTAGGATTGAGTAGTTTGATCTCCTTGCTGTCCAAGGGTCTCTCAAGACCTCTGCAGCACAATTTGAAAGCATCAATTCTTTGGCACTCAACCTTCTTTATTGTCCAACTCTCACATTCATACACGATTACTGGAAAAACCATAGCTTTGATTAGATAGAATTTTGTTGGCAAAATGATGTCACTGCTTTTTAATATGCTGTCTAGGTTTGTCATAGATTTTTCCCAAGGAGCAAGTGTCTTTTAATTTCATGGCTGCAGTCACCATCTGCAGTGATTTTGGAGCCCAAGAAAATTGAGTCTGTCACTCTTTCCATTGCTTTCTGCATCTATTTGCCATGAAGTGATGGGACTGGATGCGATGATCTTAGTTTTTTGAATGTTGAGTTTTAACCCAGCTTTTTCACTCCTTTTTCACCTTTATTGAGAAGCTCTTTAGTTCCTCTTCATTTTCAGCCATTAGAGTGGTATCACCTGCATCTCTGAAGTTGTTGGTATTTCTCCCTGCAATCTTGATTCTAGCTTGTGATTCATACAGCCTAGCATTTCACATGATGTACTCTGCATAAAAGTTAAATAAGTAAAGTGACAATATAAAGCCTGACGTACTCCTTTCCCAATTTTGAACCAGTCTGTTGCCCAATGTCTAGCTCTAACTGTTCCTTTTAGACCTGCATACAGATTTCTCAGGAGGCAGTTAAGGTGGTCTGGTGTTCTCACTCTTTAAGAATTTTCCTGTTTGCTGTAGTCTACACAGTCAAAAGCTTTAGTGTAGTCAACGAAGCAAAGTAGATGTTTTGGATTCTCTTGTTTTTCTATGATCCAACAGACGTTATCAATTTGATCTCTGGTTCCTCTGTGTTTTCTAAATCCAGCTTGACCATCTGGGAGTTTTCAGTTCACACAATGTTGAAGCCTAGCTTGAAGGATTTTGAGTATTCCCTTGCTAGTCTGTGAAATGAGCACAACTGTACAGTAGTTTGAATGCCATTTTGTACTTACCTTTATCTGAAACTGGTCTTCAACCTTTCCTTATATTATTTTCCGTATCACTGGTTTTAAAAGATTATAGATCAGTTCTTTTGTAGACTCAGTGTGGTGTTGTCACACTTTCTAGTAACATTAGGTGTGCATTCTGGCCTTCGTTGGTGGGTCAGATGGTAAAGAATCTGCCTGCAGTACTGAAGACCTAGGTTTGATTCCTGGGTGGGGAAGATCCCCTGGAGAAGGAGATGGCAACCCACTCCAATATAGCTTGCCTGGAAAATCCCATGGGCAGAGGAGCCTGGAGGGCTGCAGTCCATGGAGTCACAAAAAGCTGGACACAACTGAATGCCTAACACACGTGCTTTCTGGGCAAGTCCTGCGTGACCAACACCATGTTCTTCCTAGTACATCACATCAGGGGGCACTCAATGTCCATTTGTCCATTCGAAGATCCCCTGGGGGAGGAAATGGCAATCCACTCCAGTATGCTTCCCTGGAGAAGTCTGTGGACAGAGGGGTCTGGTGGCTTACAGTCCATTGGATCGCAAAGAGTCAGACGTGACTGAGCGACTGAACAGGAGCACGTAGTTAGTTTACAAGGCTGTGCTAGCTCCAGGTGCACAGGAAAGTGATCCGCTTGCTTTTCAGATTCTCTTCCATTATAATTTATTATAAGATGCTGAATATAATTTCCTGTGCTATGCAATAGGTCCTTATTATTTATGTCAGGAATTTCTTTGAACTAGGTAAATATCCTATGGTCCTTCATACATTCACCCTACATCTCACAGGCATGGGTAATTCTTCCTTGAATCAGTTATGACTCGTGCTTGCTCAATGTTTGTTAGTTAGCATTCTGCCATACAGATTCCCTTTCCCTTCTCCTTCATTTATTTTCTTAAATGAACTTGTATGTGTACAATGTACAAGTATGAACTTGTACACTTTTATTCCATGAATTAGAGGATATAATACAAAATGTTTAGTATATCTTGCTGCTCAAATTGTCCCATATTTGGTCAGGTGGCCCTTCAAAGTGGCTTCCATGCCCTTTCGATTACACCCTTACTTTTCTTAGGTTGTGATCTAACAAGTTGTTCCAGGCTCCTGCTGTAGTTTCTTACTGTTGCCCTAGAATTAGTCATTTCTCCAAGGAGCCCTAGTTTAATATATTTCTTTACCTTCAGGCTGAACTGCATTAATTAAATGAAAATGTAGCTCCTAAGCCCAGTAACTCAGGCTCAATAACATTATCATGAGCACTCTAAGGAACTTAACATTCAAAGATGTTTCACTGACTTTCACATAAGAATTTCAAGTTGATGGTTTTATAAAATATTGTAATTTGTTAAATTGACTCAGTTCAGCTCAGCTCAGTCACTCAGTCATGTCCAACTCTTTGCAAACCCATGGACTGTGGCACGCCAGGCCTCCCTGTCCATCACCAACTCCTGGAGTTTACTCAAACTCATGTCCATTGAGTCGGTGATGCCATCCAGCCATCTCATCCTCTGTCATCCCCTCTTCTTCTGCCCTCAATCTTTCCCAGCATCAGAGTCTTTTCAAGTGAGTCATCTCTTCGTATTAGGCAGTCAAAGTACTGGAGTTTCAGCTTCAACATCAGTCCTTCCAATGAACATTCAGGACTGATCTCCTTTAGGATGGACTGGTTGGATCTCCTTGCAGTCCAAGGGACTCTCAAGAGTCTTCTCCAACACCACAGTTCAAAAGCATCATTTCTTCTGTGCTCAGCTTTCTTTATAGTCTAACTCTCACATCCATACGTGACTACTGGAAAAATCATAGCTTTGATTAGACAGACCTTTGTTGGCAAAGTAATATCTTTGCTTTTTAATATGCTGTCTAGGTTGGTCATAACTTTTCTTTCAAGGAGTAAGTGTCTTTATATTTCATGGATGCAGTCACCATCTGCAGTGATTTTAAAATCACTGCTAAATTGACTAATGCCCCCAAATTGCATTGTTCATTAATTGACCACATCAATTACATGTAAATATTATTCATTGTAACAAAAAAGATGTAACCTGAAGATTCCACACTGCACAGTATAGATACATACTATCATATCATAGACACTCCTGAGAAGTTTTTTCCCTCCTGGGAAAAAATGTAAAGAAAGAGTGAGACATATAAGCCATCACTTCTTGTACTTGCTGTTACCTTGTGTATATTAAAGGGATTCCAAGTCCCTGTCAATAATGTTTTCTTTTTTAAATCACAAACAATCAAATACGGTAAAGAATCCGGAACACTGCCTTGACCATTGTGGACTGTTGTAGGAGATGGTTGTTCTCCGGCTGAATATCACATGGAAACTACTGTGAACTTATTAGAAGAAATAACTCATACAGCATTAGTTAGAAACCCAGTAGGAATACCTTCCTACTAACCAATCAGTGAGCTAAAATGGATGGAAATGGGAGAATTTAATTCAGATAACCATTACATCTACTACTGCAGCCAAAAATCCCTTAGAAGGAATGGAGTAGCACTCATAGTCAACAAAAGAGTCTGAAATGCAGTACTTGGGTTCACTCTCAAAAATGACAGAATGATTCCCGTTTGTTTCTAAGGCAAACCATTCAACATCACAGTAATCCAAGTCTATGCCCCAACCACTAATGCTGACGAAGCTGAAGTCGAACACCTCTATGAAGACATACAAGACCTACTAGAACTAACACCAAAACGAGATGCCCTTTTCATCACAAGGGAAAGGAAAAGGGAAAATTGCTCAGCTGTGTCCAACTCTTTGCAACCCCATAGACTATACGGTCCATGGAATTCTCCAGGATCCTGGAGTGGGTAACCTTTCCTGTCTCCACTGGATCTTCCTGACCCAGGAATCAAACCAGGATCTCCTGCATTTCAGATGGATTCTTTACCAACTGATCTATGAGGGAACCTATGAGGGAAGCCATCATAGGGACTGAAATGCAAAAGTAGGAAGTCAAGCGATACCTGGAATAACAGGCAAATTTGGCCTTGGAGTACAGAATGAAGCAGACAAAGGCTAATAGAGTTTTGCCAGGAGAATGCACTGGTCATAGCAAGCACCCTCTTCCAACAACACAAGAAAAGACTTTACACATGGATATCACCAGATAGTCAATACCGAAATCAAATTGATTATATTCTTTGCAGCCAAAGATGGAGACGCTCTATACAGTCAGCAAAAACAAGACTGGAATCCAACTGTAGCTCAGATCATGAGCTCCTTATTCCCAAATTCAGACTTAAATAGAAGAAAGTAGGGAAAACCACTAGACCATTCAGGTATGATTTAAGTAAAATTCCTTCTGATTATATAGTGGAAGTGACAAATAGATTCAAGGGATTAAATCTGATAGAGAGAATGCGGGAAGAACTATGGACAGAGGTTTGTAACATTGTTGCAGGAGGCAGTAATCAAAACTATCCCCAAGAAAAAGAAATGCAAAAAGGCAAAATGTCTGAGGAGGCCTTAAAAATAGCTGAGGAAAGAAGAGAAGCGTAAAACAAAGAAGGAAGGGAAAGGTAGACTCATCTGAATACAGAGTTCCAAAGAATAGCAAGGAGAGATAAGAAAGCCTTCTTAAGTGATCCATATGAAGAAAGAGAAGAAAACAATAGAATGGGAAAGACTAGAGATCTTCTCAAGAAAATTAGAGATACCAGGCAAAGATGGGCTCAATAAAGGAGAGAAGTGGTCTGGACCTAATAGAAGCAGAAGAGATTAAGGAGAGGTGGCAAGAATACACAGAAGAGTTGGACAAAAAAGGTCTTCATGACCTGGATAACCATGATGGTGGGATCACCCACCCAGAGCCAGACTTCCCAGAGTGTGAAATCAAGTGGGCCTTAGGAAGCATCACTATGAACAAAGCTAATGGAGATGATGGAAACCACCTGCCAATGCAGGACGCATGAGAGACGGGGTCCAATCCCTGGGTCGGGAAGGTCCCCTGGAGGAGGGCATAGCAATCCACTTCTGTATTCTTGCCTGGAGAATTCCATGGACAAAGGAGCCTGGCGGGTTACAGTCCATAGGGTCGCAAAGAGCCGGACACAGCTGAATGACTTAGCGCACTATGCACATAAAATAGAAACTAATGAGAACCTACCGTGCAGCTCAGGGAACTCTACTCAGGGTTCTGTGGCGACTGACACGGGAAGGAAATCCAAAAGAGGGGCGATATATGTACACGTGTAACTGATTCACTTTGCTGTACAGTAGAAACGAACAAAACATTGTAAAGCAACTATACTCCAATTAAAAATTAATGTAAAAAATACATACTTTATCATTTTAACACAAATGATTCAAATATAAATTGGAGCATTTCTCAAAAAGAAATAGTAGTTGGATATAAATCAGAAGTAAGAACTCTCTGTGCTCTCATTCCCTTGTCCTCCAGTCTGGGCCAGCTCTGAAAGCTTGGACTTCCAGCTCTGCCCCTTTCTGCGTGTGCCATTTGGACAAGTGTCTTGACCTCCCTCTGCCTCCACGTTCTCATCTTTAAAATGGGCATCCTAGCAGCTTATCTCCCCTCATAACATTGCTGTGAGACTTAAATAAGTAGACTTGTATTGATAGCTCACCGCCGAGCTTGGAACGAGGCAAGCCCCAGTAACTATGAGTATGCACACCGCACACACCAGCACCCACGCCAAGGCTTTCCTGGGGCACTCTGCTCCTCAAAGCCTGTTTCGGCTCTTGTTCTAACACTAAAACTAGCTGAAAGGTCTGTTGATTGCTGAGGTCAGAGGTGGGAACTAAATTAGCGGTTGGGGGCTTGGAAATATTTCAAGGCCGAGGGTAAAGGTTGATGGAATAGAGTTCCTTCTCTTGGGTCCCTGAGACTCTGAGACTCTTGGAGGGTCCAGTTACTTCCTCGCCAGTGGGTCAACTGGCTTCTGAGAGGACATAGAATTGAGGGGAGCCAGGCCCAGGGATACAAGGATCGTGGGACGCATGCAGATAAAAGCCTCTGGTGGGACAGTAAGCAGGAAGGAGGACCAAGGTACCAAATGTCAGGCTTTTAGCAGAAGTGGAAAGATGCTGTCAATGATGTTAATTCTGACTCAGAGCTTGTAAAGTCTTACTCACCAGCCTCGAATGGACGATCAGGCAGACGCCAGGGTTACTATGTAGGGTTACTCCACGAGGGCAGAGTCTCGGGGATGCTGTTAAAGCTCTTTTAAGAGGCTCCCCACCCACTAACATCTTGTAGTCTCTCTTTAGAGAGCCTCATGACGTTTTGCCCTGTGCTTTCCGAATGTGGGCTCATGTGAGATGGCTCACCATCTCCCAGCCAGTCCTGGGTGGCCAGATGCAAACTTAAAGCCGAGGACCAAGAATAAGAGGCGTGGCACACAGTTAGGTCAGGGGCTGCTTCAGCCACCGGCCAAGCCCTTCTGGTTTCTCCTGTGTATCTTCTCGGGATGCTTTGCAATCTATAGTCTGCCTAAGGAGACCACTCCAGGGATGTGAGGACCTCAGATACCTGAAGGATATCCGGATTTCGATGTTCAGGCAGTTCTGCAAACCGTGAGCGTTGCAGGTCATGCTTGGTCATCCATCGTCATTTCATTTCCATGTTTCTATTTGTTTGCTTCGCTTGGACTTGTTACACATCAATGTATTTTGTTTTGGTTACTTAGCTCCCTTGATCTGGCCCTAGTATCTCCAACATGGTAGAAATAATTAAAGTCAAATATTGTCTCTCTTCTGGAAGAAAAATGATACTCAGGGATTTTTCACTGAGCAAATGGCTACCGTGTCTACCTTGACGCTGCCTGCATTTTAGAGTAACTGTTACCTTCACCTCCCGTAATAGGAAGAAAACGAACACTTTGATTTCTACGGTGGATATATTGAAAGGTTTCCAATTCCACAATGCTGAATTGTTCAAATGGCGTGCCCCGTGAATGATCTCGTGTCACTAACACAAAATGAAAAGGCCCACAGGCAATTGCTTTTCCTAATTCTGTTTGATTTTCTGAGAACAGATATCATTATTCAAAGCACATATGAATCTTGCACCTGGGCATTTAAATTTGGGATTGAATCTCCCACAGACCCAAGCTTGAGAAAAGGCTTCAGGGAATTAGCGTTTTCCCAGCAGTGGATTTAATAACCCTGAAAAAGCGTTTGTGAACCCTTCTGTCAGTCACAGAGCTCAGTTGTTTTAAAGTGCCAGACAAAGGAAGTAGATTTGATTAAGGAGATTTCTAGTCCCCAACAAGGTATTTTCAGAATTGTAATAGATGTAAAAATGAATCACGGGTTACAAGGTGATTTGTAAGGTTTCTGTGAAGTTTGTCTTCTGGTTTATGGTATTTGGCACTGCATGTAAGCAGTGCCAGAAAAAAAAAAAGGTCTTAGCTTCTTGCTTTGGAAAAATACCAATCTGTGTGAAATCTAGAAAGGAAAGCTCTCTTCAATAATCATTATACTCTTTCTTATACATCATTCATTCATTAATCCTTTTTCTTCTTTTTTAAATTATGAAAACATGATAACACATTGATAGGAGACTTGGAAAACATAGATCAATGTTACATACGTGTGTTAAGTCGCTTCCGTTGTGTCTGACTCTCTGCGACCCTATGAACTGTAGCCCATTAGGCCCCTCTGTCCATGGGATTCTCCAGGCAAGAGTACTGGAGTGGGTTGCCACCCCTCCTCCAGGGGATCTTCCTGACCCAGGGATCGAACCTGAGTCTCTGATGTCTCCTGTGCTGGCATGCAGTTTCTTTACCACTAGCAGCACCATATAGTTTCACTATATATTACAATTGTTTGTTTTAAGTAGATACATTAAGATTTTTGGTTGGGGTTTCAATATCAAACTCTCAGAAATTAATAGAAAGAATGCACAGAGAAGAAGAACACAGTAGACCTGAAAAGCAGGACATAGTTAAGACTTTTAAGGCAATTTTCACACAACAGTTGGATACAGATTCTGTTCAAGTTCCCATAGACTGTAAACTGGGCAGCAGTGGAACATTCATCCTTCGTTTGGGTTTCATTTCTGCTTTCTATGTTAGGTACAGAGTTCTTGCACATGGTGGCTCTTGGGAAAATTTTGTAAGACAGATTGAGCATCTTTCTCTGGTATTGCCCTTTCCCTCATCCCAGGATCATGTGTCCATATACTCATCTACCTGCAGGACCAGCAGATCAGCGCATCAGTGAGGCGCCTAGCACCTGCGGTGTAGGCATGGGGTGGAGGCGAGAGGAGGACAGAGGGAGGCAAGAGCGGGCTGCCGCTGAGCTGTCCCACTTTGCCATCCAGCTGTGACTGCACACAGGACAAAGCTGTGATTCCTCCAGGCCATATTGACCCTATCTTCATATATTAAGGGAATATAAGCAGTAGAGCTTCTGAGTTTTCTAGAATGATTGCTTTGAATTGACACTGGAAATTTTAGCTGTGTACCTTCCATGTCCTTTTAAATTTATAATCGCCTCCATTGTGATTATAAATTCTTGTGGAAGAATAACAAGTGTTTGTTGAATATCTACCATGTGCCAGGTACGTTCTATGTACTGGAGATATAACTGTGGGGTGGGGACGACAGAGGATGAGATGGTTGGATGGCATCACTGACTCAATGGACATGGGTTTGGGTGAACTCTGGGAGTTGGTGATGGACAGGGAGGCCTGGTGTGCTGCGGTTCATGGGGTCGCAAAGAGTCAGACACGACTGAGCGACTGAACTGAACTGAAAAGATCATAGAGCCGGTCCTCATTGTCATGCTATGGAGAAACCAGTTTAGTGGGAAGGAAGCCAGGGAATAAAGCACAACAAAAATGTGTAATTACAGACTGTGGAGGGCACGGCTCTCTGAGAAGAAAAGCTCAGCGTGCATTGAGTGACTTGGGCTGGGAGCAGTGGGGATCAGGGTGGCCTTCTCTAGATGTGAATCTATGCAGCGACCTGAGGAAGGAGTGGATACTGGCCAGGCAAAGAGTTGAGCCCCAGAAGGCGGAAGACTCTGCATGAGGACAGATCACGCCTGGTGGTGGGACCACACAGTGAAGGCACCAGGGGCTGTCGGTGGCCCCTCCACACTTCTTGGCGTCCACTGTACCAGCGCATGCCCTGGCAATCTCCTGCAACTCTCCATCTGAGCGCTTCTCTAGCACGTTCATCCTGTGCAACACAGAGCACGTGGAAGTCCTGGATACGGGAAGTCCCTAAGTAGCTGTTAGCTGACGGTGACAAGAGTTGGAGTATAAATGTCCCAGCTCCCTCATCCCTCAGGTGGGTAACTCTGAAGCATGCCAGACTCCATCTCCTAAAAGCTCCCAGTGGGACCAAGTCCGTGTCATCTGCAGGGGTAACTTGTTTACAAACACATCATGCGCCACTCTTCTTCTCATCTTCATATCACACTCCCACTCCCCACCCAGCACTTCCTCACAAGGAGACTACTTGTCCTTGAATCCTGGTCTGCCCCTGGGGTAGCCCAACAGAAGCCAGGGTGGGAGGAGGAGGCTGAAAGGAAGGCAGAGGTCAGAGCATGGAGGGCTGGGGTTCTCAAATACGGCCCATGGAACCCCAGCATTTTCTGAGACCCTTTCAGGAAGTATGGCAAGTCAAACCACGTTTCCATAACAGGGCTCAGGTGGTATTTGCCTTTCTCACCATTTTGATATGTCACTGTCAAAACGCAAATCAGGGGTGGGTAGAAAAGATATCCCATGCTCTTGGACTGAAAGAATTAATATTGTTAAAATGGTCATCCTACCGAAAGCAATCTACAAATTTAATGCAATAACTCAAATTACTCAAGGGTAGGTAAAACCATTGTGGCATTAGCATGAATCAAGGCTGCACCAGGAGCCGCTGTATTCTCCATCACCATCACATGCATCTTTATGGCATCTGTATATATATAGACTTCCCTGCTGGTTCAGCAGGTTAAGAATCCACCTGCAAGGCAGAAAACACAGGAGACACGGGTTCAATGCCTGGATTGGGAAGATTTGCCAACCTTGGGAGAAGGAAATAGCAACCTACTTCAGTATTCTTGCCTGGAAAATTCCATGGACAGAATATCCTGATGGGCTATAGTCCATGGGGTCACAAAGAGTTGGACCTGACTGTGTGACTGATCACAGCACATACATATTGAAACATATATTTTATTATATGTTTATATGAGTTTTACTTTATATATAAGAATATATATATATATATATAAAGTTTACCTTTAAAATACCTTTGATGAAGCTGTAGAAATTACTTCTTGTTGTTTAGTCTCTGAGTTGGGTCCAATTTGTGACAGGTGGTATCAAGGACATGAAATGTAACCCACCAGGCTCCTCTGTCTATGTATGGGAATTCCCAGGAAAGAACACTGGAGTGGTTGCCATTTCCTTCTCCAATAAAAGTGATTTAGTTCAGTTCAGTTCAGTCATTCAGTCGTGTCTGACTCTTTGCGAGCCCATGAATCACAGCCTCCCTGTCCATCACCAACTCTCCATCATCAACTCCCGGAGTTCACTCAAACTCACATCCATCGAGTCGGTGATGCCATCTAGCAATCTCACCCTCGGTCGTCCCCTTCTCCTCCTGCCTCCAATCCCTCCCAGCATCAGGGTCTTCTCCAATGAGTCAACTCTTCGCATGAGGTGGCCAAAGTATTGGAGTTTCAGCTTCAGCATCAGTCCCTCCAATGAACACCCAGGGCTGATCTCCTTTAGAATGGACTGGTTGGATCTCCTTGCAGTCCAAGGGACTCTCAAGAGTCTTCTCCAACACCACAGTTCAAAAGCATCAATTCTTCGGTGCTCAGCTTTCTTTATAGTCCAACTCTCACGTCCGTACATGACCACAGGAAAAACCATAGCCTTGATTAGATGGACCTTTGTTGGCAAAGTAATGTCTTTGCTTTTCAATATGCTGTCTGGGTTGGTCATAACTTTCCTTCTGAGGAGTAAGTGTCCTTTAATTTCATGGCTGCAATCACTATCCACAGTGATTTTGGAGCCCAGAAAAGTAAAGTCAGCCACTGTGTCCACTGTTTCCCCATCTATTTGCTATGAAGTGATGGGACTGGATGCCATGATCTTAGTTTTCTGAATGTTGAGCTTTAAGCCAGCTTTTTCATTCTCCTCTTTCACTTTCATCAAGAGGCTTTTTAGTTCCTCTTCACTTTCTACCATAAGGGTGGTATCGTCTGCATATCTGTGGTTATTGATATTTCTCCTGGCAATCTTGATTCCAGCTTGTGTTTCTTCCAGCCCAGCATTTCTCATGATGTACTCAGCATATAAGTTAAATAAGCAGGGTGACAATATACAGCCTTGATGTACTCCTTTTCCTATTTGGAACCAGTCTGTTGTTCCATGTCCAGTTCTAACTGTTGCTTCCTGCTCTGCATATAGGTTTCTCAAGAGGCAGGTCTGGTGGTCTGGTATTCCCATCTCTTTCAGAATTTTCCACAGTTTATTGTGATCCACACAGTCAAAGGCTTTTGTGTAGTCAATAAAGCAGAAATAGATGTTTTTCTGGAATTCTCTTGTTTTTTCCATGATCCAGCAGATGTTGGCAATTTGGTCTCTGGTTCCTCTGCCTTTTCTAAAACCAGCTTGAACATCTGGAAGTTGCTGAAGCCTGGCTTGGAGACTTTTGAGCATTACTTTACTAGTATAAAAATGATTACTTCTTACTAAATCTCTCCTCTTGAATATAGTTTAAAAATTTCTGTGTAACAGAATGGGAAATACCCATAAAGTGCTCTGTATTCTCCAATAATTGGCTTGAGTTGTGAGCTGAATTAGCCTCATGCTTCACAAAGCACTGGTTTTACTTGAGAGGATGACTGACAGGTGATCATACTACGATTATTTGGACTTAAATAGCTGCCAGATATTTTCTCAAAATGAACTAAGTAATATTATTTGTTGCCAATTAAAAACACTGAGCTTCCAAGTGAAAACTAGCATTCTGGAAAACTTCTGTCATAGTTAGGTTGAGAATTTCCTTAATACCTCAAGACTGTTTGATGAGATGGGTGGTGATAGTGAGATGTGGTTTTGTGATGTTCTGTAAATATGCTGTTACAACATTTGGAAGATGTGCCTAACTCAGCCAATGTTTTCCAAATGACCAATGCATGGTGCTTCAACATTGTGAATGTATGGAAAGATCCATTCAAAGAGCAAGACGGTACTATGGATTTTAATATAGGAGAAAATGAAAAGGTCACTGACATGAGTTTGTGTTCCATTGCAACTTGTGTTGTTCAGTTGCTATGTTGTGTCTGACTCTTTGTGACCCCATATACTGCAGCACACTATCCTGTCCTTCACTATCTCCTGGAGTTTGTTCAAACTCATGTCCATTGAGTCAGTGAGAATATCTAACCATTTCATCCTCTGTTGCCCTCTTCCCCTCATGCCCTCAATCTTTCCCAGCAATCCAGTGCAATTAACTGTTGAGAATGAATAGCATTGAAACTTGTATATTACCATATGTGAAATAGATCCAAGTTCGATGCATGAAACAGGGCACTCGAAACCACTGGAACAACCCTGAGGGATGGGACGGGGAGGGAGGTGGGAAGGGGGTTCAGGATGGGGGACACATGTACACCCAGGGCTGATTCATATCAATGTATGGCAAAACCCACCACAATATTGTAAAGTAATTAGCCTCCAATTAAAATTAATTAATTAGTTAAAAAAAAGAATGACCACATGCTGAGATTTGGTGCAATGTCAAAAAAAAAAAAAATCTACAGTGGTCTGAAATGCCATTTAAATCCTCCTGTCTTCCAACTGCATGTCTGTGTGAGGCCCGCTTGTCTTCAGATTTATCAACATAATATATCACAACAGATTGAATGCAGATGTGAGAATCTGGTTGCCCTCCATTAAGTCAGGCATGGAAGAAATTGGAAACAATGTAGAGCCGTGCCACTCATTTCACTAAAAATGATTTGTTTGGGAGAATAGAATTAGCCTTCAGAAATTGATTTGTGTTATTAATGTGAGTTATTTTTATATTAATTTTATTAACATA
>SJYT01044883.1:0-32922 GCA_006410635.1 Cephalophus harveyi
GATGAACAGGGAGGCCTGGCGTGCTGTGATTCATGGGGTCGCAAAGAGTCGGACACGACTGAGTGACTGAACTGAATATCCATTTGTTAGTTTTTCATGCTATAGTTTAACCTTAAACAACATGACTTTAAACTGCACTTGTCCACTTAGACACAGATTTTATTCACTGAGTAAGTACTATGATACTACATAATCTGAAGTTGGTTTAATCTGTCGATATAGAGTCACTGATATGGAGGGCAGACCATTAAGTTACATTGGGGATTTTCTACTGCACAAAGGGTTGGAGTCCCAGCTTCCTAAATCATCAACTAAAATTCGATTCTGCTACATTTTAATATTTTTATCAAGTGCATTCAAACTCAATGACTGTCTTAATTGGAAAGTTTTTTAAACAGGTTAGAAATCTCTTTTTGTGTTTTACTGGGCACAGAAAAGTTTTTACAGATGATAATATTTCTGGGGCAAAATTATATAATGATAGAAATATTTCTAAATACTTGTTTTCAAAAATATTTTCTCCATGACATTTATCTTATTTTATTTTATTTTATTTTTTTCAAAAAGAGACCTTACTTAAAACCTTACCTTCACTTCAAAGGAATCTAGTGAATGCCCTAAGTTGAGACATGTTCAAAGCATCTGTATTTTTATCCAACTGTTAGTTTTTGACATTGCAAAGATAACAATTGATTTATCAGTGATATTTGGATTGCTTTTGTTAATCCATTAGGCTCGAAATTGACAGCACAATTTGGTTCAGCATTTAAAACTCAGATAATCTAGTCATTACTACACTGGTTTGTGCTTTTCTCAAGTTATAAAAATTACCAAAATGCCACCTGAGTAAAATATTTTTTAAAATAATGTGTGTAATTATATATCAAAATATTAATACCATATATTCAATAAGCTTTTAAAAATAATAGATTAGGTAATTTTGACAGATTTGTCCACCTCTTAGATAATATTAAAATTCTATTATAGTTTAATCAATTTTGATGNCCAGAGTGGAATTCCATGTATATGCAAATAGATTTAATCTTTTATGTATATAAAAATCAGTTATATCAGAATATATGTTTGATTTTTAGGATTTAAAGGGACTAGTTTTGTCCAAAGCAACTTTTAAATGGATAAAATAGAGGATGATTTTGGTTTTTGTCTTTAGACGCCTCCTTATTCAGATTGGGTTAAGCTGAATTCTGTAGGTTGATGCCTGTCTCTGGAAATATTCTCCCCTTATTGCACTATAATATTTTGTGAAAATATACTATTGATAGTAGGTTCTATGAGCCAAAAGAGTTGAGTCACTGCACAGACTTCTTAGTATAGAAAACCATTCCAAAATCACATGAAAAAGATGAATTACTGGTACAACAATTTAAAAATAAACTTTTATCTTGAAATGTTCTTAGGTTCACAAAAACTTTAAAGATGGCACAAGTAGTCTCCCTATTCCAGCACTATTTCCTCAAAGGTTATCATCTTACATAACTGTGGTAAACTTGCCTTAGTATATCAATTAACTAGAATGTAGATTTGATCTAGGCTTCAGTAGTTTTGCTACTAATGTAGTTTCTATTCCACTGTTCAATCCAGTACACCACATTGCATTTAGTCATCACATCTCCCTAGACTTTTCCACTCTGTAATAGTATCTTTTTGAGTTTTATGGTTTCTTTGTAAAACATACTTAAAATTAAACTATCTAGAATTCTCTAATCTGGGGATGTCTCTTACTGGTGAATTAATAACTTAGTTTTATAAAGCAATTGAGCCTTGTCAAGTCAATGTATTCTTTTGCACAATGCAGAAGTAAAACTAGAATTCAAAAAGCATGTACAAGTATATAGACTTCAAACCTGATATTCAAAACCACTGATGAGAAAGTTATAACTATACTCAGAAACATGCATATAGCTAATTCACTTCATTGTACAAAAGAAACTAACACAACATTGTAAAGAAAATATATACCAATTTCTTAAAAAAGCATGCTAAAGCAAAAAAATAAAAAGTCTGAGAGGGGAAGTGAGAGGGAAATTCTAATTTTAAGATAGATTTCAATAAGGACTTTATTTTCCTCCTCAGAAATTAATCTTAGAAATGCCAAAAAGGATAACTTTGCTTTAATTTTGCTTCAGAAAGAAAAAAGTCCTACAGATTTTTTTTTACAAGGAATTGTTATTTAGACCTCAGATAAAAAGAAATAATTATAGATAAATAAATTGTGTTTTTCCTTGTCAGTGTATTACTTATTTTGAAAGAAGCAAGCAATGACAATAGTTCTCATTTATAAACTTTATTTTGAAGTGGTATTTGAAGTCAAGCTACAGAAATGTGGAACTGAAAGAATTTTAAGTGCCACCAAATTTGTTTACTATACAGATGAGGAAACTGATCCACCAGAAGTCTTAGTGACATTGCTAAGCCCACACATCAGCAAGTATCCAGTTTTCCAGACTCATAAGGAAAGAAGTAATGTTGTTTTCCTGTCTACTGAATAGACTAGGCTAATGACAGGATGTGAGAACACAGAGCTAGTGATAGAAATTGTCCAAGTTGTTACAAATGATATTGCAGGATGTGTGAAGACTAAAGAATCAAGAGAATACAAAATGAAATTACATCTGCAGAGAATAGGTAGCAATTTTTGAGAGTCGAGTAATAGATGAAGAAATGAGGCTTATCTTGGGTGAAGCAAACTACAAGATACAAATACTCAGGGTACATTTTTTTTCAGAATTTGAAACTGTTGTTAAATGTGACTTAGGCAGTTATGAAACAAATTTTTCCTGAATTGTGAGAAATATGGTTTACAGCTTCATATGTTAGTAGAATGCTACTGAGAAACTTTTATTCATGTTAGTCAATCTTAGTAAACTTAATGGGTTGATGTTTAGATTGAGGGATCCCTTGAGAAAATCAGAGAACTGATAGAATAAGTATTTTTCATGACTGACATCATACAATTGTGACCTGGTCTCATAATGTGAAGCAGAAGATCTTTCCGAAGCTAATTCAGTCATGCTTGCCACCAAATGCCTGGATTGGAAAGATGATAGTTAAATACTTCCAATTATTTTGAAGTCATTCTAATGAAGAAGAAATACTAAGGAGGAAATATACATGCAACCAAACACTATAATTAATTCAGGTGCAAGGGAAGGTAAAGAAAATGGATTCATTTGACTATCCATAAGGGACTATCCACTATCCAACTTGGAACTATTCATAAGGAAGCTGGCATCCCAAATCAGTCCAGAAAGAAGTTAAACTTTATATATATTCTTTATCTAATTACAAGGGCATTTCAGGCTAAGGACAAAACTCCCAAGAAGAAACCAAAAAATACTTGTCCATGCAAATCAGTAGTTTTTTGGGAGGGGAGAAAACATGGTATGATTCAGAAATAACTTAACACACTTCATTTCTTACCCTAAAAACATGAATATTCTTGGTATTTTTTTAAGAATAACTGTATGAAATTAAACATTGTTATCATAGTTTCTTCATAATGTCTCAGGAAAAAAGATATTTATGAGTATGATTTCAGCTGGACTTGGAGGACTTCTTCAATGTACTTTTCTTTTTCACCAAGGATGATCATTTGTGTGTATATTTTCACCATATTATGCCCTATTCATGTTCACTAAATAATATATAGTTTTTTGCATTATTCAAAATTTGTAGGTAAATGGTACTATATTGTAAATATCCTTTTAATAACTTGATGTTTTCACATTACATGTCTACAATTTCATGAGGCTGATACATGTAGCTCTAAATTTGATTTCACCAAATTTTTATCACTTTATATTATATATTACCTTGTTTAAGGAATTCAGATTATTTTAAATTTTTCTATTAAAAACACTGGATATTTTTCTATGTGTTGCTTCATACTGATAAACACTATGAATTTTGTAAATTTCATGGGTAAGAAGTCATACTTCATTCTATTTTTAACCTCTTTTTAATCATAAATTTAGACATATTTCCATGTTTATCCTCGATAGGTATCCTCTTATATGAATACTTTGTTCATGTCTCTTATTTATATATTGCCATTAATGTTTGTATTGATTTTCAAGCTCTTCCTAAGTTGTATCCCTGTTCTAGTTTCTATTGCTCTATGGCAAACCACTCTAAAACTCAGTAACTGAAAACAACAATTGATTTCTCTGGGTCACATAGGTAACTGGACTAAGCTAGAGAATTCTTTGTTCCCTAAGCTATAGTTAAAGTTACACAGCTACATTCAGCTGAGAGTTTGGCTAGATGAAGGCTTAGGGAAAAGTTGGGTCCTTCAGAAAAGGATGATGAGATAACATGGATGTCAAGACCTATGAAATTTCTGAGATTTTACCCTACTCAGAAACTAAAAGTTTGCCTACCAGTTTTCAAGTTCTATAATACTGTGTATTAATTAATTTTAATTAATTTCCTTCCATTTAGTTAAACAAGAAATATTCTGAATTATATCAAACTTTTTCCAAGAAGGTAAATGAATGGAAAGGAAGGAAGGAAGGGAAACAGGGAAGAGAGGGAGAAAAGAAAAAACAGAAGAAAAGAAAGATGGGAGGGGGAAAAGGAAGAGGAAGGGAGGAAGAAAGGAAAGAGAATGGAATTAAAAATAATAATAATAGATTGAAAGTTGTCATAATGAATCAGGATAGATAGTTTATTGATATACAAAAACTCCTACCTTATTCAGCTTTCATCAGTTTTCCCCTAATGTCTCTCTTCTGTCCTACAGTATCATTAAAATTATTTCATTACATTTACTCTTATGTCTCTTTAAGCATTCCTCATGACTGGGACGTTTTCCCAGATTTTCCTTGTTCTTGGTCACATTGATATTTTCGAGGATTACTGGATAGTTTTTTTGTTTGTTTGTTTGTCTTTCATTTGGGATTTGTGTGTAATCATGTTTTAATTAATCAGGATTATACTGGGATAATGTGTTTTTTGAGAGAAAGATCACAGAGGTCATTTTCATCATATATTAAGGGTAGATACAATTAACATGACTCATGGTTGATGCTGGGCTTCTCCTGTAGCTCAGCTGGTAAAGAATTCGCCTGCAATAAGGGAGACCTGAGTTCGATCCCTGGGTTGGGAAGATCCCCTGAAGAAGGGAAAGGCTACCCACTCCAGTATTCTGGCCTAGAGAATTCCATGGACTGTATAGTCCATTGGGTCACAAAGAGTCAAACATGACTATGCAACTTTCACTTTCACTTTCTACTGTTGATGCTGGGGCTTCCCAGGTGACCTAGTGATGAAAAAACCCTCCTGCCATTGCAGGAGAGATAAGAAATGAAGGTTGAATCCCTGAGTTGGGAAGATTCCCTCAAGAAGGATACAGGCAACCCACTCTAGTAATTTTGTCTACAGGATCCTATGGACAAAGGAGCCTGGCAGGCTACAGTCTGTAGGATCACATAGAGTTGGACATGACTGAAGTGATTTGGCATGCACTTGTTCTTGATGTTAACCTTGATATGCCTGGCTTGAGCTAGTATTTGTCAGGTTTTTCCAATATGAAATTATTTTTTTTCTCCTTTTCCATACTGTATTCTTTGGAAGAAAACAACTATCTGCCAGCTGTATTTAAGGAGTTGAGAATTATGTTCCAATTCTTTAAGAATAGAATATGCACAGAAATTATTTGGAATTCTTCAACATCAGAGATTTGTCTATTCTCATTTATTTATTCAATAATGTGTTTATGCAGAGAAGGTAATGGCAATGCACTCCAGTACTCTTGCCTGGAAAATCCCATGGATGGAGGAGCCTGGTAGGCTGCAGTCCATGGGGTCGCTGAGAGTCAAGCACAACTGAGTGACTTCACTTTCGCTTTTCACTTTCATGCATTGGAGAAGGAAATGGCAACCCACTCCAGTATTCTTGCCTGGAGAATCCAAGGGATGGGGGAGCCTGGTGGGATGCCGTCTATGGGGTCTCACAGAGTCGGACACAACTGAAGCAACTTAGCAGCAGTAGCAGCAATACGGAGAAGGCAATGGCATCCCACTCCAGTACTCTTGCCTGGAAACTCCCATGGACGGAGGAGCCTGGTAGGCTGCAGTCCATGGAGTCGCTGAGTCAGACACGACTGAGCGACTTCACTTTAACTTTTCACTTTCATTCATTGGAGAAGGAAATGGCAACCCACTCCAGTGTTCTTGCCTGGAGAATCCCAGGGACGGCGGAGCCCAATGGGCTGCCATCTGTGGGGTCGCACAGAGTCGGACACGACTGAAGCGACTTAGCAGCAGCAGCAGCAGCAATATGTTTATGTCAGTATAGATTCAAGAATTTTTGTTCTTTGGGCTATAATCCAGTACTTCTTTGTTTTCTTGCTCAAATTGTTCCAGTTTTAGCTATTGGGAGCATTCTCGTTTGGCTTTTGTATCCCTTTGACATATTGTATCATTGGTCGCTATGGAAATTTGTGAGGTGAAGGGAGCTTTATTTCTGCCACTACAAGATGTTAAAGTCTCCTACTGTATAGTTTTTGATTCATTCCTGGAATCAGCTAATTTTCCAAGGAATCCTGGTTTCTTTTGTTGGATAATAGTATTAAAAACCAAGCTCTGGATGCTAGGTTTACTCACTGTTACTGAGGTATAGTTTAATCATTCACCTGATGTATGCATATATATTTCTATATATGAAAATTATATCCATATTAATCTAAACATAAGTTCTTATTAATGTCTCTAACTCTGACCCTGATACCATATTCTAACCTCCTATTTCTTGTCTTTTTCTTTTTTTTCTTTGCTACACAGCTTGTGGGATCTTAGTTCCACATCCAGGGATCAAACCGGTATTCCCTGAAATGGAAGCATAGAGTCTTAACCACTGAACCATTAAGGAAACCGTTTCTTGCCTATCTTTGACCTCCCCCTACAACAGAGAAAAATCTGGCTCCTGTTATTGACCATCCACTTACACACTTATACACTTTTTCAGTTTCAATCTACACTTATAAGGTGAAGGTGAAGGTGAAGTCGCTCAGTCGTGTCCGACTCTTTGCGACCCCGTGGACTGTAACCTTCTAGGCTTCTCCGTCCATGGGATTCTCCAGGCAAGAATACTGGAGTGGATTGCCATTTCCTTCTCCACTTATAAAAGTATCAGAAATGTTAACCTCTGTCTCCTTGGGACACAAATTTATCAAATAAGATACAGTGATTATTTATAATTATATTAATCCTTAGTCTTATACACTCCACTCATTTCCAAAGTTACTTATCAGCACCTTCCACCAGTCTCATCCACTTCAGTGACAGGGTTTCATTACTTTTCAAATATATGTGGTTTCTTTTGTCACATCTGCATTTTAAACTGGGATTCTCTGACTTCTCAAGTTTGCTTTAATTTGCATACATTAAGGTTTACTTTTTGTATGGTGAAGTTCTATGGATTTTGAAAAATATTTAATACCCTGAATATACCATTCTATCATACAGAACCACTTCAACATTTTGGAAACAGTCTGTGCTTCATCTATTCAGTCTCCTCCATCCATCTTCTGCTGTAAACTTCCATCATCTCTGATTTCCATACCATTGCTATAACTTGCCTTTTCCACAATATTATATATTTGGAGTTGTAAAGTCTATAGCATTTTCAGACAGTTTCCTTTCTCTTAGTCTTGATAATCCACACTTAAGATTCATCCATATCTTTTTCTAGATTGATAACTAAATTATATTTGTTGCTGAAGAATATAGCATTGTATTTGTGTACCATGGTTTATCAATCACCTATTGAAAAACGTCATGGGTTGTTTCAGTTTTTGATGATTTTGAATAACATTATTTTCAAAATTTATGGGCAGGTTTTTGTGTGGAAATAAGTTTTCAAAAATATGAGTAAAATCTTGGATCACAGTTGCTGGATATTTTGTTTAGTAAGGAACTGCAAAATTACCTTCCAAAGTGGCTGTATAATTTCACACCTCTACCAGTAATTACTAAATATCTGTTGTTCCTACTCAAGGGTTGTTTATATTTCCAGATTTTGGATTATCACCATTCTAATAGTTGTATAGTAGTTCTCATTGCCTTGTTAATTTGCAGTTAACCAATAACAAATGATATTAAGCCTTTTTTCATATGATTATATAATATCTGTATATCTTTGGTGAGGTGTTTGTTCATATTTTTTGCCCATTTCTTAATTGACTTGTTTAATTTTTGTTCTGTTGAATTTCTGTTGTATATTTTGGATACATATTTTTATTACATAGGTGTTTTCAAATAATTTCTCCCTGTCTTCATTTAATTTGTCTTTTGAGTCTCTTAACATCTTTCAAAAAGCAGAAACTTCTAATTTTGATAAACTCAAACTTATCAATTCTGGCAGCTCTAGACTATGACTCTCTGGATTTGCTGTTTCTCCAGATTTCTGGCAGCTTTCCTGGTGGCTCAGAAGGCAAAGAATCTGCCTGCAGTGCAGGATGGCAGTTTATTCTGTAAACTCAGTGCTTTAATGGATACAAGAAATGGTGTTTCTCTTCAGTTTATCCTGAGTTTTCTTGTTTTAAAAAAATAATTGAAGGAATTCCCTGGTGGTCCAGTGGTTAGGACTTGGCACTTTCACTGCACCAGGTTCAACCCCTGGTTGGGAAGCTAAGATCGCACAAGCTATGCAGAGCAGCCAAAAAAAAAAAAAGAGAGAGAGAGAGAAGAGGATTGCTGACACCCAAGTTCTTCACAAGTTGAAGCTAAAAGTGGAAACAAATTTTATGCATTTGTATTTAAAATTCAAACCAAGGTAATTTTTAAAGCATCTTTTTCTGGTAGGAGATTGTGATGAATTAGGGAGAGGGTAAAATGTTTTAAAATATAAAGTTCTAATAATAACTCTAATATTCTTAGGGAAAAGTAAAATTATCTGATATGATCTGTGTTTTTAAAGTGGTGGTAAAAAACCTAAATTAATGAGAATGCTTGGAAACTGTCTCTGTAGACAGTGTGAACTTCTTTCTGTTAGCCTTAAGAGCATGCCTTTATTTTATACTATGTGTTTACTTGCCAATAGAAGTATGACGAAAATTCTTATATACTTTTTACTCATATTTTTCTTCTTGTACATGTGTTGATGTACACAAATTGTTACTTATTTCCACTCATAGATATTTATCTTCACAAAGCAACTTAAAAATGAAGCCATTCCATAAAATTAACATTCTTGGTTAATCTCTAAGAATAATCGAGTTTCACCTGAAGAATTATAAGTTAATTTATCTACTCAGTATGAACACTTTCTGTATACCAGCAAGCATCTGATAAAACTACAAGGAGGTTCATGGGATTTAATATTACAGATAATATAATTATGCCACTTTTTCCTTCTAAGCAAATAGATATCTAGTGATCAAAAGTAGAACAAATATTTAATTGTCATAAAAGCGTTTTTATGAGTAATAATTGAAAAATCATTCTGCAAATATTTTACGATTATATACAGTTCAGAAGATCATAAAACTTTTTAAACAAATGAGGACAATTCTGGATAATGAACCGTGATACCTTCTAATAATTATGCTGGTACAACAGGCATAACCTGAAAGTGACCCATGTACATTGGGATATGTTGTCATTCTATGTAGAGTACCATGATGTTTTCATTTTAACTCTGTAATTAGTCATTTTAAATTTTATTTTTGCAGCACACTTTTTTGTGTATCTTACCTACTGATTGCTGTTTACCAGTTTAATTTTCATATTCAGAGAAGAAACAAGCTTCTATTTCTTCAGGTACCGATCGTAGTCACATAACGGGCCACCATTGGATACCTGAATGGCTCTCTGTCTCTCTCTTGCTCTGTGGTTTCCTAACCCGATATAATTTAAAACTTTTTATACACTTTTATTTTTCCTTCTTTTTTTAATTTGCTTAAGAATTAGAATTTTTCTAAGATGGTCTGTATTATTGATATTAGGGGTAAAGGTAACATTTATGCAGCAATTAGCTTCCCTGGTGGCTCAGAGGTTAAAGCGTCTACCTCTAATGCAGGAGACCGGGGTTCGATCCCTGGGTCGGGAAGATCCCCTGGAGAAGGAAATGGCAATCCACTCCAGTATTCTTGCCTGGAGAATCCCATGGACAGAGAAGCCTAGTAGGTTACAGTCCACGGGGTCGCAAAGAGTCGGACACGACTGAGCGACTATTTAATTAATTAATTTGATAACATACACTGTAATTGTCAGGACTGGGCCAGACTCTGGGTATGTATCATTGACCATCACATGCATGGTGTCCACTCTCACTGAAGAGAATTCACTAATGTACATCTTTGGAGTGGTTCATTCATAATGCTATTAAATAAATAGTCTTCTCTCTTAAAATTTTCTTTATTAAAGTCATATTTTTTCAAATAGTCACATGCTATTCTACAAATTATCATTGTAAAATAACAATCTTAAAATAATTTCTGGCACATATTAGGAACTCTGCAAATAATTATTCAGTGGTGGAATGAGTGTATAAAATTCAGTAACTCCTAGGTATTTGTGTATATCTATTTCATATGATAAGTGAACTGTAACTGAACTAAGTAAATAATTCTAGCCACCTGACTATAATTGGAAAATAGCCTGAGTTTCAACTAAGTTTTGTGTCTTTTGTCCTTTTTCACCCTCAGTAAAAAAGGTGGTGTCGAGAAAAATAACATAAAGTTAGAAATTACATGGATATGGTCTGAATATGAATTAAATAGAACATGATATTCTATTTATTCAGTGGTTTGAACAAATAGAATACCATTCACAATAGAGATGCCAACAGCACTTGTCTTCCATGTCAAAATGTAAGAAACCCCAGTTAATAAAGTTTCATATTTCATGAACTGCAGATGTCATCTATAAGCTGCATATGTTATGAACATTAAGAAAGAAAAAGTACTGATGTGTAAGCCATTACTTACTTTTCTTTCAGTTTTATTCTTATCAAGAGTTTTTTTAGAATTACTGAGATAGTTCTTTCAATTGTGCATAATTCTTGTTTTTATACACAATATGAGCAAAATAAGTTGGTTCATATGTTCATAAATCTTCCGTGTGTCCAAAGGTGATTTTTCTGAATTTATTTTTGATTCACAATATCACTGAATCACAACATACAACACTGGTCACTGTGTTGTCAAGATATTGATGACACAGTATGTCATAAGAATGTTCCATAATTTACTTCCAAATCACAAATGCCTATTTTATACATTTTTAATGCTGGTGCATTTTTGCACCAGCTGGTGCATAATTCTGGTTCTACTGAGGAATTTAAGGTTTTCATACCACAGCCAGGGCTCTCATTCTTTTCTTAAAGAAGCTTTAAATCTTTCACCAAAGTAAAATACATCTCAGTTTCAGAGATATCTAAATGTGTTTATGTAAATGAATGTGTTTCCTTTATATTCATAAATATATATTTTTGTAGTTGATATATATATGCATATATGCATGTATATATTTTATATCTTACTGCAATGAAATGTATACAGTAAAAAAATAAAATAGTATGAATTTCTTCAGTTACTATTAGTGTGAATAATGCAGAAAGTTTTACCTCAGTGTACAGTACTGAATGATTAGTTTCAGAAGGACAAGTTCTGTTGTTTAATTGCAAATTCATGTGCTTATTTAATGTAATCTTTATATGGGAAAATTTTAAATTTTTCTAAAATACACTGAAAAGTACACCATATTTTAGATTATCCAGAGGAAAGCTGAAGTATTGTGTTACTTATTTGTGTGCCATAATAAAACTGATTTTAATATAAGCTTATTGCAAACAGAAGAAAAAGGTCCCATTTTGTAGCATTGGTTTTCTATTTCCTATCTACTTGGCAACATGAAATTTGGGTGCCTGTAAAGGCAGGATAATAACTAATCCTCTTTGATGTTTAGCATCACTTAATCCTTTTTGGTACTTATCCTATTAACATTTTTTTCTCTTGTATTTAAATGCCAGTGCAGAGCACTCAAATTACTTGCATTTATTTCCATGCTTCTGAATTTCCCAGTTAGAGAAAGTACCTTCAGAAACGTTTGATTAAATATATGCATTTATCTGAGTCTATATTCATTTTCAAGTGCTTTTTCTAGTTTAATGATTTTGCTTTGGTTATTTTCAGCTACCAGTTTATATTTACCATTATTTTGTAACTGTAGAATTCACCTGCAATGTAATATAAGCTATTTAACTGAGCTCCCCCCAAAATTTTGTAAAACTTTTGCATACTTTTAGATTTTAGTTAAAACCCTAAGTATGTGAATTCTTAAAGCACATTACTAGGCATTACTTATATTAAAGGATATAAACCATTAAATCTTACCTTTTGAAAAACTCTATTAGTCAGATCAAGCTAAGCTATGCTGCATTAACTAGCATTCACAAAATCACAATGGTTTTGAAAAATATAAGCATATTTCTCACTCATAACTTATGCTCATTGTGGGTTGGTAGGAGAGTTTGTTTCATCTGGACTTGTACTTCAACATAAAGGAGTTGGGATGTAGCAAGTCATATCTGTCTTTTAAGATTTTAGTCTGAAAATATCACATTTCATTTCCTTCTTGTTTCCTTCCTCTAAGGAAATCATGGGGATAGCAAATCATCTCAAGCTGGTTTGGGAAGTACAGATTTGCTATGTGTCAGGAAGAGAAGAGGGCATATTTGTAACTAGCCCTAACAGTGTGTAACATTCACTTTAATGCACCTTTCCTTTAAAGGAACACAGAGTAACTTCATAATTAAAATCAAGATGCTGAGGTGCTAGTATATCTGACTTTCTTTTGAAAAGGAAATGAAGAGTAGAGAATGGTTGGTGTTATAATTATTTTAGTTTATATATAAGAAAGAAATGATTATATGTACATGCTTTGAATATCTATATATTTACACATATGTGTGTGTGTTGTTGTTCAGTTGCTAAGTCTTATCTGACTCTTTGTGACTTCATGGACTGCAGCTTGCCAGTCTTCCCTGTCCTTTACTATCTGCTGGAGTTGCCTCAAACTCATGTCAATTTATTAGGTGATGTTATCTAACCACCTCACCCTCTGTCACCTCCTTCTCCTCCTGCCCTCAATCTTTCCTGGCATCAGGGAGGGTCTTTTCCAATGAGTCAGCTCTTCACATCAGGTGACCAAAGCTTCAGCCTCAGCATCAGTCCTTTCAATGAATATTCAGGTTTATGAATATATAGAGAGCAGTCCCATAGTGCATTTGTATATTATGTAATTAAATACTTCAACAAACTTAGTGTATAAGTATCTTTATTCTCCTACTCTATTTTAATTCAGGAAGAAACTTAGAATATTTAAGTAAACTTTTCTAAATTACATGGTCAATATGTAATTATGCTGAAATTTAGTTGCATTAACTCCTGGTTTTCTAACTACATGCTGTCTATTAGGAAAAGTATCATTTAGATAAATGAGGAGACATTTGGTTTTGATTTTTAAAATTATTGTTTTCTCCTATTATCTACCTTTATGTGAGACTCAAACATAAAATTTTACAAGTTGGGCATTTTTCTGGTAGAGTGAGATTAAAAATTTGAGAAATAACCTCTCTATAAAGTAATCATGAAACTGGACAAAATTGTCAAAAATAAACTCAGGGATCTGGAAATGGACAAAAGGTATACAGCAAACTAATAAATATTTATTCATGTAAATCTATTGAAGTTGAGGACAAATCTACTGATTACATGGAAAAAAAGAAAAGTTATATACAAAGGAAAGGGCTTCCTAGGTTGCTCAGTGGTAAAGAATCAGCCTGCCAATGCAGGAGACAACGGTTCCATCTCTAGGTTGGGAAGATCCCCAGGGGGAAAGAATTGGCAACCCACTCCAGTATTCTTGCCTGGGATACCATGGAGAGAGGAGCCTGGCAAGTTACAGTAAATGGGGTTGCAAAAACCCGAACATGAGTTAGCAACTGAACAAAAACAATACAGAGGAGAAATTTCAGATGGAGTTAGTGATTGGAATGATTACACAAACCAAACAATACCACAGAATTTGGGACAGCCAAATTCCAAGGTGCCAACACCTTGATTTCAAAATTCTGGCATCCAGACACTGAGTGAATTAAATTCTGTTGTTCTAAGCTACCATTTTTATAATTATTTATCCCAGGACTCTAAGAAAATTAAGAAAAATATCAATTTTTTTTAAAGTCAATTGTATCTATAATCTAGAAATAAATAATCCAAAACTAAAATTAAGCATCCAATTCCGTATATAAAGGACAAAAAAGAAAATATTTAAGAAAAAAATAGTAAAAGCAGTACATGACTTATAAAATTAAAACTATAAAACATTTCTGAGAAAAATAAAGATCTAGACAAACTGAGAGACATACCATGCTCATTCAGAAAACTAAGATCATGGCATCTGGTCCTATCACTTTATGGCCAATAGATGGGGAAACAGTGGAAACAGTGACAGACCTTACTTTTTGAAATTAAAAGATGCTATCTCCTTGAAAGAAAAGCTATGACCAACCTAGACAGCTTATTAAAAAGCAGAGACATTTCTTTGCCAACAAAGGTCCATCTAGTCAAAGCCTTGGTTTTTCCAGTAGTCGCGTATGTGAGAGTTGGACTATAAAGAAAGTTGAGTGCCAAAGAACTGATGATTTTGAATTGTGGTGTTGGAGAAGACTCTTGAGTGTCCCTTGGACTGCAAGGAGATCCAACCAGTCCATCCTAAAGGAAATCAGTCCTGAATATTCATTGGAAAGACTGATGCTGAAGCTGAAACTCCAATACTGTGGCCACATTACTCAAAGAACTGACTCATTTGAAAAGACCCTAATTCTGGGAAAGATTGAAGGTAGGAGGAGAAGGGGATGAGACAGGGTGAGATGTTTGGATGGCATCACTGACTCAATGAACATGATTTTAAGTAAACTCCAGGAGTTGGGATGGACAGGGAGGTGTGGCGTGCTGCAGTCCATGGTGTTGAAAATAGACATGACTAAGCTACTGAACTAAATTGAACCATGCTCATGGGACAAGAAGATTCAAAATGGCAATTCTCCCTAAGTTGTTATATCTATCTCTGTCAAAGTTAGTTTTTTTGTTTGTTTCTGTTTTCATAAAAATTGACAAGTGAATTCTAAAATATATATGAAAGTCAAAGGATCAGACATAACCAAAATAATTTTGGAAAACTAAAATTTATATGACTGTACTAATCATTTTAAAAAATATTAGCAGTCTATAACAGTAAAAGGAGAAGGCATTGGCCACTCACTCCAGTACTCTTGCCTGGAAAATCCCATGGAATGAGGAGGCTGGTAGGCTGCAGTCCATGGGGTTGTGAAGAGTCGGACATGACTGAAGCAACTTAGCAGCAGTAGCAGCAACATAACAATAAAAACAATATGATCTTTGTGTAAGAGTTGTCATATAGATTATATAAATCTATGTAATAGAATTCAGAGTCCCGATATGAAGCTTTTTTGTATCTTCAGTTTACTTTTTTAAAACTTTTTATTTTATATTGGATGCATCTTCAATTTATTTTTGACAAAGATGCTGAGGCAATTATTTTCAATAAGGGACACTTGAATACCTCACATTATATACATAAGTTAAGTTATTTAGTTAATAGACTTGTTTCCAGGTTATGTGAAGAACACTTAAAAACTCAGTAATAAGATGACAACATAATTTAAAAATTAATAAGAAATTCAAATAGATATTTTGCCAAAAGAAATCACCATAAAAATTATACGAATGGCAAATAAGCACATAAAAAATGTTTAAAGTCATTATTCATTAGGAAAATGAAAATTAGATACACAGTAACATACCACTACAAGCCCACTAGAGTAGTTATAATTTGACAGACAACAAGTGTTGGGAAGGATGTTGAGAAACGAACCTTCACACATAGCTGGTAGGAATGTAAAATGGTTGTATTGGTTTATTACAAATGTAGCAAATTACCAAAAATAGATCAACAACACATACATATTATTTTTCAGTTCTTTATGTCAGAAGTTCAATATGGGTTTCACTAGGCTTAGACTAAAATTTTAGCAGGGCTGGGTTTCTTTCATGGACTTTTAGGGAGAATATATTTCCTTGCTCATTCAAATGTTGGCAAAATTCAGTCCCAAGCCATTGTAACACTGAGGCCTTTGTTTTCTGCTGGCTGTCAGCTGGGGCAGGGCTGGATTGGGGGTGGGAGACTTGGATGGGGAGGTGGGAATCCTTACATTCTAGAAGTCTCTTCAATTCTTGCACATAGTTCCCCTCAACCCTACATCTCAAAACCAGCAAAAAAGAACTGAAACCTCATGTTGCCATATCTCTACTTCCTGCTTCTGCCTCTTTCCTTCCATTCATGAGGATCCTTGTTAACACTGGGCACACGTGGATAAGCCCAGATATTTTTCCCCTGCTACCTTAATTTCCTTTTCCCATGTGATACAGCATAGTCACAGGTTCCAAAGATTAGAACACAGACATCTTTGGGGAGTAGATATTCTTTTGCTTACCACAATGGTACAGCCTCTTAGGAAAGCAGGTCTTATAAAGAGTTAAACTTCAAATGTGACATGGAAATTTTCCAACTAGGATTCTATCTGAAAGATGAAAATATAACATCACAGAAAAGCCATTTCCTAAATGTTCTTAGCAGTGTTGTTCATAATAACTCAAAATGAAAACAATAAAAAAGTTCAACTGGTAAATGAACAAACCAAATGTAGTAAATCCATACAATGGAATACTGTTCATTAAGGGAAAGAAACAAACTTGATACATGATACAACAAGAAATGAAGCTCAAACACAATTGTTGTAGTTAAAAACTCCAGACATACAAGGCTATAGATTGTACTATTGTGATAAATTCATAGAAATGTTAAAAACTTTAGAGACTAAAATCACATCAAAGGTTGCCTGATTCTTAGGGCAGAGGGGATTGACTAAAGGTGAGCATGAAGAAATTTTTTGAATAATAATGTTAAAAAGCTGCATTATGATGAGTGCCACAAAACTGTGTGGACTTACTAAGAATCATTGAATTCCACACATACAATGGGTAGATTTTATGTGTGCAAATTATGCTTTAGTATAGGTGCTATCATTCTCCTTTTATAAATTCATATTTCACAAGTAAGCTGCTGCTGCTGCTTCTGCTAAGTCGCTTCAGTCATGTCTGGCTCTGTGCGACCCCATAGACGGCAGCCCACCAGCTTCCCCTATCCCTGGGATTCTCCAGGCAAGAACACTGGAGTGGGTTGCCATTTCCTTCTCCCACAAGTAAGCTAGCATTGTTTAAAGAACACTCCCATTATTAGCTAATTCATTATTTATTTCTAAAATTTTGAAAGTTGACATTGCCAACTCCAAAATGTCTACCACCTCCCTCAGAGGACTCCCAAGGACAGTGAAATCCCATTGCCCATGATCAAAAAATTATTCATCCATGGCCCAACCCATCCCAAGCATATTTCACTGATAGCATCCAAATCTTGAACCTTAACCATAGAGAAGTGAAGTCAAGAGCAAGTTTATCTCTGTTCCAATGAGCATAATTTTTGAGCTAGGAATTTTTAAATTGGGTTACTCAATCTTACCCAATGTTGTTATCAGAATCAGATGGAACAATGGATGAAAAATGTCCAACACAGTACCTGGCATATTCTACATATTTAACAAATTTTAAGCAGTCTTCCCTTTCCTACAAGAGAACTTCACTGTTTATGTTTCATTTTCAGTCATTTCAGTTTTCAGCAAATATGAAAAACAGTTCTCCATTAATGTGTTGGATCTGTAGTCTATTCCATGGGTGTACAATATTTATCCATCTCAGTCTCTAAGCAAACATCATACAGTCCCAGAACAGTGGAGAACCTGTATGATAAAAACAGAGATGGTACATCCTCTGAGTGAATTCCGGGAGATAGGGATGGACAGGGAGGCCTAGCGTGCTGCGATTCATGGGGTCACAAAGAGTCAGACACGACTGAGCGACTGAACTGAACTGAACATCCTCCAAACCAGGGCAAACAATATTGAATCAACTATTAAGTGACAAAGAGATAAGGACAAACAAATGGGCAAGGAGAAAATCATGATTATAGCAAGCTATGAGAATTAATGATACAGCAAATCTAATATTCATTTTTATAGAATACTTTAACATTCCAATTTTATAAAATAAATGCAAATAAATGTAAACCTAAGATCATTGTGTGAATTGGAGTAGTTCACCAGGTTAGTGGGGCTTCCCTGGTGTCTCAGACAGTAAAGAATCCACTTACAATGTGGGAGACCTGGGTTCAATCCCTGAATTGGGAAGATCTGCTGGAGGAAGGCAAGGCAACTCATTCCAGAATTCTTGCCTGGAGAATCCCCATGGACAGAGGAGCCAGGTGGGCTTCAGTCCTTGGGGTCACAAAGAGTCAGACATGGATCAACAACTAAGCACAGCACACCAGGTTAGTGATAAGGTAAAAAATGGGCTTCCTGGGTGGCCCTAGAGATTAAGGACCCACCTGCCAATGCAGGAGACAAAAGAGACATAGATTTGATCCCTAGGTTGGGAAGATCCCATGGAGGAGGGCACAGCAACCCATTCCAGTATTCTTGCCTGGAAAATCTGTGGACAGAGGAGCCTAGAAGGCTACAGTCCATGGGGTTGCAAAGAACCAGACATGGCTAAAGTAACAGCATGCACAGAGAGCCCAGAGTTAGAAAACTTTTATGATCTTCCTATGTTCTGTGTTCTGGATGGAGAATATTGTGAAAACTACAAGTGAAGATAACAAAATTTAGCTCTGTTCAGGACTGTAGCCTCTGACTTCATACTCTTCAAGTAAAAGCTCAGCAGAGTATCATTGCAGCTCTGGGAAGGCAATCACTAATTAAATAAAGCCCTGCCTGTCTGAGATGGACATGGCTGAAATACCAAGCTGTAAACTTTCCCTGTCTGTGCCTTAGCTCTTTAACTGCCAATGAACATGAAAAATCACAAACTTCAATTGTTCTTTTTTTTATTTTTCCTTTCTAAGGCTCAGCTGCACTAAGTGGAAAGTGAGGCCAGAAGAGAGAACACAAGTCTCAGAGTCAAAATACGTGTGCTGTATTTCTTATAACATCTACAAGGGTTTTTCAAAAATAGAAAACTAAAAACATCAATACTATATATAGTACTTTAAAATTGTATATAGTGTTTACTGTATTCTTGGCATTTAAATTTAACGTCCACAATCTAAAAGGCAGGTATTAACCCCCTCCCATTTTAGAACTAATGAAATTGATATGCTAAAAATTAAACAATTTGACCAGTATCAAGATCACACAGTAAAGGCAGGAGTATATATATATACACACACACACACATACATACACTTGAGTTTACCTAGGTGTTTCAGTGGTAAAAAATCTGCCTGCCAAGTAGGAGATGCTGGGGATGTGGGTTTGATCTCGCATCCCCAACATCTTCTCCAGGATCAGGAAGATCATCTAGAGGAGGAAAAGGCAACTCATTCCATTAACCTAACCTGGGAAATACCATGGAAAGAGGAACCTGAGTGAAAGAATTTATATTTTTCTCAGTATTAAGAAGTTATTGCCATACTATTGATTTAAGGTATGCAAATTTTGTTGATTTATAATTATTTTCAGTGTGCATACATTTTGCTCCTATCTGTGGCTTTATTTTCCAACCCCATAATTAGGAGTTAATAATAGGATCCCTGCTACATAGATTCAGTTCAGTTCAGTTCAGTTGCTCAGTCATGTCTGACTCTTTGTGACCCCATGAATCGCAGCATGCCAGGACTCCCTGTCCATCACCAACTCCTGGAGTTTACTCAGACTCACATCCATCGAGTCCATGATGCCATCCAGCCATCTCATCCTCGGTTTTCCCCTTCTCCTCCTGCCCCCAATCCCTCCCAGCATCAGAGTCTTTTCCAATGAGTCAACTCTTCACATGAGGTGGCCAAAGTACTAGAGTTTCAGCTTTAGCATCATTCCTTCCAAAGAAATCCCAGGGCTGATCTCCTTCAGAATGGACTGGTTGGATCTCCTTGCAGTCCAAGGGACTCTCAAGAGTCTTCTCCAACACCACAGTTCAAAAGCATCAATTCTTTGGCGCTCAGCCTTCTTCACAGTCCAACTCTCACATCCATACAGGACCACAGAAAAACCATAGCCTTGACTAGAAGGACCTTAATTGGCAAAGTAATGTCTCTGTTTTTCAATATGCTATCTAGATTGGTCATAACTTTTCTTCCAAGGTGTAAGCATCTTCTAATTTCATGGCTGAAGTCACCACCTGCAGTGATTTTGGAGCCCCCAAAAATAAAGTCTGACACTGTTTCCACTGTTTCCCCATCTATTTCCCATGAAGTGATGGACCAGATGCCATGATCTTCATTTTCTGAATGTTGAGCTTTAAGCCAGCTTTTTCACTCTCCACTTTCACTTTCATCAAGAGGCTTTTTAGTTCCTCTTCACTTTCTGCCATAAGGGTGGTGTCATCTGCATTTCTGAGGTTACTGATATTTTTCCCAGCAATTTTGATTCCAGCTTGTGTTTCTTCCAGTCCAGCGTTTCTCATGATGTACTCTGCATACAAGTTAAATAAGCAGGGTGACAATATACAGCCTTGACGTACTCCTTTTCCTATTTGGAACCAGTCTGTTGTAGATTAGTGTCACCCAAATGCTTCTGATGATGAATTGGTTGAATAATCTTTTATAGCTATCTTTCATTTTATTTCACTAAGCAAAAAAAAAAAAAAAGTTTCTGTTGTATTTCCACCAACAGAAGGTTTATAACTCAGGTTTTTTTCTAAGGCATCTAGTAACAAACTTCCAGAGCAAACAAAAACTATTGAACTGCCATTCTTATTCTCGTTTATCTTCATAAACAAGAATAAAATCTTAGGCTGAGTTTTAAATAAGATCTCTTATGTGGCCCTTGTTCTAGCTCTGTCCTTAACATCTATCGAACCAAAAGTTTTCAAAGAGGTATTTTTCACTTTTATGTATCAATGACACAATTTTTTTGATGATCTAACACTATAAATATTATATTTTCCATTTTTCTAAGAAAAAAGGACTCTGACGATTTTATGTATTGTGATGAAATGTGAAAATGTTTATCACTCAATTGTGTTCCACTCTTCATGACCCCATGGACTGTAGCCCATCAGGCTCCTCTGTCCATGGAATTCTCCAGCTAGAACACTGGAATGGGTTGCCATTTCCTTCTCCAGGGTATCTTCCCAACCCAGGAATCAAATCCAGGGATTGAACCCAGGTCTCCTGCACTGCAAGCAGGTTATTTACCCCAATCCCACCTGGGAAGCCCTATGTATTGAAAAGAATATTTAATTTAAAAAATACTTTTAAAAATTTCTCAAGGCTAAGTGTTATGTAGTAGAATTCTTTTACTTAACAATAACATGGTAGAGCTGAATGAGGGTTCCCATTCACTTCTTTTACTCATAAAATAAAAATCTATCACTAATGAATAATGACATATATACTTTAGACATGAATTACCTCTTAAATTCATAGATCTATTGACAAATTATTCTAGTAGAATATAAAATATGAAAGACATTTCAGCATAATTTTATGTTTTCAGTAAAAACGTTATAACTTGTTTCAAAGTTTTAATATAACTTGCAACTGAAGTTTTAAGTATAACCATGAGATTATTTCCAAGTGACAACATTTATATTGTTTGTGTGGCAGGTAAAAATTATTGCTGAGTATCAAGTACATATGAGCCTAGAGAGAAAAAGCTGGAAGAAAAATTGCAATGTTGGTTTGATAGTATAGCCTACTACTATAAAATCATAAATTAGACAAGCATTTTTAGTGCCACCAAAATTCTTTACATTCTTATGCTTCTTTTGTGGTATTTTCCATCTTTAATCCCTGCACACATAGCTTACCCTTACAGTAATCTATGAGCTCTCCATAAAGGCCTAATTCTCCAGTATAATTAGGAGAAGGCAATGGCACCCCACTCCAGTACTCATGCCTGAAAACTCCCATGGACAGAGGAGGCTGGTGGGCTGCAGTCCATGGGGTCGCTAAGAGTTGGACACGACTGAGTGAATTCACTTTCACTTTCATGCATTGGAGAAGGAAATGGCAACCCACTTCAGTATTCTTGCCTGGAGAATCCCAGGGACGGCAGAGCCTGGTGGACTGCCGTCTATGGGGTCGCACAGAGTCGGACACGACTGAAGCGACTTAGCAGCAGCAGCAGCAGCAGCAGCAACAGCTCCAGTATAATTAAGAATTGTCTATATCTGTAGAGAAGCCATAACTGTGCAAGCCTAAATTTTTAAATATTCTCTGTAACAAACATCTGCTAATGCAAACATCTGTTATGAAAAATGCCTCAGTTCAGTTCAATCACTCAGTCGTGTCTGACTCTTTGCGACCCCATGAATTGCAGCAAGCCAGGCCTCCCTGTCCATCACCATCTCCCGGAGTTCACACAGATTCACATCCATCGAGTCCGTGATGCCATCCAGCCATCTCATCCTCGGTCGTCCCCTTCTCCTCCTGCCCCCAATCCCTCCCAGCATCAGAGTCTTTTCCAATGAGTCAACTCTTCACATGAGGTGGCCAAAGTACTGGAGTTTCAGCTTTAGCATCATTTCTTCCAAAGAAATCCCAGGGTTGATCTCCTTCAGAATGGACTGGTTGGATCTCCTTGCAGTCCAAGGGACTCTCAAGAGTCTTCTCCAACACCACAGTTCAAAAGCATCAATTCTTCGGCGCTCAGCCTTCTTCACAGTCCAACTCTCACATCCATACATGACTACAGGAAAAAACATAGCCTTGACTAGATGGACCTTAGTCGGCAAAGTAATGTCTCTGCTTTTGAAAATACTGTCTAGGTTGGACATAACTTTTCTTCCAAGGAATAAGAGTCTTCTAATTTCATGGCTGCAGTCACCATCTGCAGTGATTTTGGAACCCCCAAAAATAAACTCTGACACTGTTTCCACTGTTTCCCCATCTATTTCCCATGAAGTGATGGGACCAGATGCCATGATCTTCGTTTTCTGAATGTTGAGCTTTAAGCCAACTTTTTCGCTCTCCTCTTTCACTTTCATCAAGAGGCTTTTGAGTTCCTCTTCACTTTCTGCCATAAGGGTGGTGCCATCTGCATATCTGAGGTTATTGATATTTCTCCTGGCAATAAAAAGCCATTAGAAACATATTTTTTTCTAATTTTCCTGCTAGCATTTATGACTCTAGTAAAAATAGAAACTTTGATAAAACTTTCAAGGCTAATGAATGAGGGACTGTAGCGTGTGATTCTCCAGAACAAACAAGATGAAAGTATGCAGAAGGAAGGAAGACATAAAAGACGGCCACTATTTGGTTAATGAATGTAAAGAACTGTCTTTCATATGCTCCATAGGCCAGGCAAAAATTTTAAAAAATCCAATTTAGGAAAAAAAGTATAATTTCACAGTCACTTAGTAATTTGATAGCTTCCATCTTCAAGCTTCTTAATCTTAGGAAACTCTTATGGGTCCCTGGTAGCTCAGATGGTAAAGAATCTGCATGCAAAGACAATCCCTGGGTTGGGAAGATCCCCTGGAAAAGGGAATGGCAGTCCACTCCAGTATTTTTCCCTGGAGAATTCCACTGGGCAGAGGAGCCTGGTGGGCTTACAAAGAGTCAGACATGACTGAGTGACAAACACTTTCATTTTCAAGTAATGGAAATAGTGGCCTTTAATTTTTGTTTAGATTAAGTGCACTAACTTGCATACCCCAGAGGTCAACACTAGCACAGGGTATACACTGGTTGGCATCAGCTTATCTGATCTTTTTCCTAGTGAATTGCACCTCTCTACAGTAATGTCCACTCTCTCCTACTAATTCCATAGGATTATCATGGGATCTTCCATTAAACACAATATTATCTTACCCATTGTCCACAGTTGATTAGTCCTGGAGTAAGTGCCTGAGCCAACCTGACCAATGAAATTTTTCCCAGTAATCACTAGACTCCAAAGAGAGTCTCAACATTCTTTTTATTGCCATGGATATTGTAAAATGTAATATTTAGGAGCTATCACCAACTATATTTAATGACGTGAAAAAAACATAAACTGATCTTCATAGAGAAAAAGATGAAGGAAAAATATTTGCATTCTAGAATCCAACCTTGACTTACAGGTGTTTAATTGTTAATTCCTTCTTTTGATTTCAAGAAATACCCTGGTTTTATTACCGTAAAACTCATCTTTTCCTTGAATTATTTCCATTTGTGTATTTTATCAAGTTCAAACTTTCAGTTTCAGTTCAGTCGGTCAGTCACATCTGACTCTTTGTGACCCCATGGACTGCAGCACGCCAGGCTTCCCTGTCCATCACAAACTCCCAGAGCTGATTAAACTCATGTCCATCGAGTCAGTGATGCCATCCAACCATCTCAGCGTCTGTTGTCCCCTTATCCTCCTGCCTTCAATCTTTCCCAGCATCAGGGTTTTTTCCAATGAGTCAGTTCTTCAAAACAGGTGGCCAAATTATTAGAGTTTCAGGTTCAGTATCAGTCCTTCCAATGAATATTCAGGGTTTATTTCCTTTAGGAATGACTGGTTTGATCTCCTTGCAGGCCAAGGTGTTAGATAAAAGACGACCAGGACACCAAAAGAGTGTTTAACAGGCTTTTAATGGGGAAGCACTCCCAGGCGGGGTTCCCGGACCCAAACGAGGCAGGTCGAGGAAGTCCGCGCCTGGACTGTGCTGGGGAGTGGTTTATATGTGTTCGTTGTGGGGGATGGTCAGGCTAGATCGCACAAAAAATGTACGGTTAAGGGACGGGGATTCGGATAGGTCACCAGGCCGAGGCGTCGCAGGCTAACAGGTCCTTCTTCATGGTTGGGGTGGGGTGACTTTAGCTGGCGAAGTGTGTTGTCATTGGTCCTCGGGATCTGGGAGGCTCCTTCCGTTAGGGACTTCCCCCACCAGTGGGAGAGAGGAGGGGTGGCCCATCATGGCCCTGGGGTCCAGCCTTACATTTTGACCCTTTTGATAGGATAAGGGGCGCCGTTATCGCTTCTGGCTACTTTCTGCTGAACTGGAGCGTCGCTGGAGCTGAGGGTCGTGGCCGGATCCTGGTGACCTTTAGGGGGGCTCAGGGTCTCTGGATGGGTGTCTGGAGTATGCAGCTACCATCAACATCTGTCCAGTAGCCATCTTGGTCAGCTCCCTGACCTTCTGGAGGATGATCTGAAAAATACAAGGTCTTATTGACAGGATGAGGAGCAAGGCTGCAAGGAGCAGAAGAAGCCGTTTTGCCCAAGACAACTTCCACCATCCCGAGAAATCGAAACCATCTGATTTGGCCTAAGTCTGATGCTCTCTCTCAGCTCCTGGGCCTTGTTCTGAACTATCCCCGAGGCATTAACGATAAGACAACAGTCTTCCCTTAGGAACTGACAGGTTCCCCTTTTTTCAGCCGTTAGCAGGTCTAGGGCCCTTAGATTTTGGGGAGCCACTGCTGCCAGAGAGGTTATCTGGGTTTGTAATGCCATTAGGGAATCCGCCATCTTGTCCAGGTCTCAATTGAGGTCTGCAGACAGCTTGTAGTAGAAGTGCATGGCTGATCCCAATCCTCCCTCCCCCAGTCCTAAGGCCATGAATAAACTTCCCCCAAGGAGCAGGGGAGCTGCAACCAATGCCCTCCAGTGGTGGCGGGTTGGCTGGATCTGGTCTTTCATTGCCTGCAGTGTCAAATGGTCAGGTAGGGGGTAAGGAAGACTGGGGTGCAAGGCTGAGTCCAGTTAGGCGGGAAGAACTGTAATAAGGTGGTTTGATTACAGAGAAAGAATATCTGGGGTTTTCCGCATATTGGAGGGTTTGGGGATAGAGGGTCTCATCTCGAACCGTCACAGACCACTGTGGTTAATGAGGTGACATTGGCTAGAACATAAGAGGCAATGGCTGGGAGATATAGTATCTCAGTGGTCAAGGGCCCCACTGGTAAGGTTACTTCAGTGGCATTTCGAGTGAGATTTTGGGCCTCTATCCATTTCCGGGGGATTGGTTGGGCAAGGAATGGTCGGGGTCTCAAGGGGAGACAGAGCCAACATGAGAGGTCAGGTGAGGTTTCAGTCAGGGTCTGATAGGTGTCATTGAGGCTGGTGAAAATTTGAGATGAAAAATCCAGGGGTTTGAGCGCCTGATGAACCTGGTCTAGGAGTTTGTTGGGCTCATGGTGTGGATCAGAGGCTTCAGTTGTCAGCTTTATGAGGTCCTGTTGGAACTTATGTTGGATTTGTTCTTGCCTCTGATCTTGGGCCCCCTTCCCATCTGTCATTCCATGGTGAGTTTGCATGGTAAAACAGAGATCTTTGCCCCCAGCTTTATAGCAGTTAGAGACTGAACTTGATTAGGCAGTCCCAAGGCTTTTGGCCATCCAATACCATTTACCCCCATGGGAGTACAGCTGGGCAGGTGAGACATAACTGTCTTGGTGGACATTAAGTGTAGGCTGTGAACCCAGTTCCCCAGCTGTCTCGTTCAGTGCAGCCCCGGGGGTAGAGCATAGGTTTTCTTGCCCATGTTATCATGGCCAGGAGGAATAGTGGCAAGAGCATGTTTAGCTATCATATTAGAAGGAGAGTGATAAAAGAGAAAAAGTCAATTTGGGATTCTTTAAAAAGGAGGAAGGTCCCCTCTAAGTGTAGATCAGAAATTGCCTGCAAGAAAGAGTCACAGTCAATAATCGGGGTAGCCAGCCAAAGGTCCTGTAATAGGGTCAGGATAAAGTCTTCGAGGCAAGCTAGGGTGAGAGACATATGGCCAGGTCAGGCCGCCCCAAAGGAATAGCAGCCCAGGAGTAGTGAACTGATAATAAGGTAAGCAAGAGCCAGTGAAAATCAAAGTGTGAGCGGCCAGGAGCGCTTCCCCATTAAAAGCCTGTTAGACACTCTTTTGGTGTCCTGGTCATCTTTTACCTAACACAAGGGACTCTCAAGAGACTTCTCCAACACCACAGTTCAAAAGCATCAATTCTTCAGTGCTCAGTTTTCTTTGCAGTCCAACTCTCATATCCATATATGACTCCTGGAAAAAACATAGCTTTGACTAGACAGACCTTTGTTGGCAAAGTGATATCTCTGCTTTTTAATATGCTGTCTAGGTTGGTCATAGCTTTTCTCCCAAGGAGCAAGCATCTTTTAATTTCAAGGTTTCAGTGACCATCTGCAGTGATTTGGGAGCCCAAGAAGTTAAATCCTATCACTGTTTCCATTGTTCCCCTATCTGTTTGCCATGAAGTGATGGGACTGGATGTCATGATCTTAGTTTTCTGAATGTTGAGTTATAATTCAACTTTTTCACTCTCTTCTTTCACTTTCATCAAGAGGCTCTTTGGTTCCTCTTTGCTTTCTGCCATAAGGGTGATATCATCTTTGTATCTGAGGTTATTGATATTTCTCCCATGATGTGCTCTGCATAATTTAAATAAACAGCATGACAATATACATCCTTCAAGCATTCCTTTCCCAATTTGGAACCAGTTCATTGTTCTATATCTGATTCTAACTGTTCCTTCTTGATCTGTGTACCAGTTTCTCAGGGGGCAGGTAAGGTGGTCTGGTATTCCCATCTCTTTAAGTATTTTCCAGTTGCCCCTAGTTTTGTTTGTAGTGATGCTTCCTAAGGCCCACTTGACTTTGAATTCCAGGATGTCTGGCTCTAGGTGAGCAATTACACCATCGTGGTTTTATGTGTCATTAAGATCTTTTTTGTTCAACCTAAATTTTCCCAATTTGTGATGAGCTATTTAGAATTGGGAGTAAATACAATAGAGGGTTTATTTTTCTAACTGAGAAATAGTGGAATTAAAAATACTTTCTAAATATGTGTTTATCCACAGGGAAATAAAGACAGCAAATGTGAAACAAAAGTAGAGGGTAATTATGCAAAAAGCAAGGGAGTGGTTCTGGAAATACTTAAAATCATCGATCCTGTGATAGTTCTTATCTCATGACTATACATGAGTCTTCCTATCTCTAATTTGAGAGGCTGAGTAAAAGAAAGTTGTGAGAAAAATACCTGCTGCTGCTAATGCTAAGTCGTTTCAGTTGTGTCCAACTCTGTGCAGCCACATAGAGGGCAGCCTACCAGGTTCCCCCATCCCTGGGTTTCTCCAGGCAAGAACACTGGAGTGGGTTGCCATTTCCTTCTCCAATGCATGAAAGTGAAAACTGAAAGTGAAGTCGCTCAGTCGTGTCTGACTCTTAGCGACCCTATGGACGGCAGCCTACCAGGCTCCTCCACCCATGGGATTTTCCAGGCAAGAGTACTGGAGTGGGGTGCCATTGCCTTCTTTGGAGAAAGATACCTAGGTTATAATAAATAAAATGTGAAAACTAAAATATAGGAAAATGCTATCTATGCTTTCTAGCTGTGTATAAGCCAAGGAGGATATCAGTCAAAACTCTAAGACTTGTATTTCACAATATGCATCAATAATTGTTACTAGTGGAATCCAACAATGTTATCTAAACAGGAATGGTTTAATCTTCTCTGAGCTATAGTAATGCAGCCAGTTTAGGCTTATCTAGAATTTTCTCAAATAAAATTTGAGTCAAATAATACGTGATTGAAATTACAGATTTTCGTTTCCTATGAAATCATAAGTAATGTAGAATAGTATCAGTTCTGAGCTTATTCAGACTTAATCATTTCTAAAATCCCTCAGAGATGTTTCACATATGTTTCTTAATATACGTTAGACTGATTTTAAGACAGTACAGAGCAGTAGAACTCTGGAAAACTGGAGAAGACATGTTCTATTATTATAGAAAAAGCAATATCCAAATGCATGGGCTTCCCATGGGTTAGATATCACAAAATTAGTCAGGCTCCAATCACATTGCTTATTGTCTTAGGTTGGATTCCCCAGTAGCAGAGCCTTGGGCAAGATTCTTGTTTCAGTTCAGTTCAGTCACTCAATCGTGTCCGACTTTTAGAGACCCCATGAATTGCAGCATGCCAGGCATCCCTGTCCATCACCAACTCCCAGAGTTTACACAAACTCATGTCCATCGAGTCGGTGATGCCATCCAGCCATGTCGTCCTCTGTCGTCCCTTTCTCCTCCTGCCCCCAATCCCTCCCAGTGTCAGGGTCTTTTCTAATGAGTCAACTCTTCTCATGAAGTGGCCAAAGTACTGGAGTTTCAGCTTTAGCATTAGTCTTTCCAATGAACACTGAGGACTGATCTCCTCCTTTAGGATGGACTGGTTGGATCTCCTTGCAGTCCAAGGGACTCTCAAGAGTCTTCTCCAATACCACAGTTCAAAAGCATCAATTTTTCGGCTCTCAGCTTTCTTCACAGTCCAGCTCTCACATCTATACATGACCACTGGAAAAATCATAGCCTTGACTAGATGGACCTTTGTTGGCGAAGTAATGTCTCTGCTTTTGAATATGCTACCTAGGTTTGTTATAATAGAAGCAGAAAATATTAAGAAGAGGTGGAAAGAATACACAGAAGGCTGTACAAAAATGATCTTCACGACCCAGATAATCATGATAGTGTGATCACTCACCTAGAGCCAGACATCCTGGAATGTGAAGTCAAGTGGGCCTTAGAAAGCATCACTATGAACAAAGCTAGTGGAGGTGATAGAATTCCAGTTGAGCTATTTCAAATCCTGAAAGATGATGCTGTGAAAGTGCTGCACTAAATATCCCAGCAAATTTGGGAAACTCAGCAGTGGGCACAGGACTGGAAAAGGTCAGTTTTCATTCCAATCCCAAAGAAAGGCAATGCCATAGATTCTTGTTCAATGGATGTATTTCAGGTGTATTTTTCAGGAAAAGAAGAGTGAAAGGATAGTGTACTGGATTTAAAAATAAGAAGCAACATGATCCTAGTTGAAGACTCAGTTTGATCTGATCCAGGCAAAGCTCTGAACACAAAATGGCCACCAGATTCAGTGGGTTTCCCTTGTAGCTCAGTTGGTTAAGAATCTGCCTGCAATGCAGAAAACCTAGGTTCACTTCCTGGGTCAGGAAGATCCCCTGGAGAAGGAAATAGCAACCCACTCCAATATTCTTGCTTGGAGAATCCCATGGACAGAGGAGCCTGGCAAGGCTACAGTCCATGGTGTCACAAGAATCAGACACGACTTAGCAACTAAACCACCACCACTAACAACAGAAGGAGTTGACTGTTTAGACCTCACTGATATTAGTCATTGGCTGAGATCTGTCCCCACCACTTGGCAGAGAGGAACATGGGAAAAGATGGTTCATATTGTCTATGATGAGACAGTTCTGATTTGACCAAGGAAATTTTGACATATGAAGGTATCACTGTGGGTTTTTAATTGCTAACCTTTTCAGGAGCTGAAGGTGAGTGTATCAGCTCCCTGGTAATTGGGTATGGTTAGAACATCAAACATGCACTATATTTTCTCTACCTGAAAATGCTGGCAGGTTTCCTCTAGCAGTGAGAGATTGGGAGTGGACCTCTGCAAGTGGTTGCTTAAGGTAGGGAAGCAAGACTAAGGACTTGGCAAGCAGAGAGTCTCCTTGACTTTAGGGGAGTTAGAGTATGATCGACTGTTATATAAAAATAGAGAACACCATTCAGTGTTAGTCAGGAGAAGCAACAATAATTAGCAGAAAGGATTTCAATGGCAGCCTACTGTCCTGGAGAGCTTTGTCGTGTTCCCCCTCCCAGTGCCCTACTTTATCATTGAAGGAGCCAAGACCCAAGTGGAAAAATCAAGGAAGGAGGCTGATCGGCTACAATGTCAAGGAAGAGGAAGTCCTCAGGTGCTGAATCTCAAGCCTAGTGGAAAAATGGAGAACTTATCAGATGCAATGAGAGGAATTTTAACTGCACAAACATTTAATAATAGAATTCCACTAAAAAGTTAAAAATTTCAGCTACATCAGAGGGTAATCTACTTTCAGAGAGTTGGAATTGCTCATACAAATTCTATGTCTATGTCTCCCCCCAGGTGAATTTAGAGCCAGCCATGTCACAATCTGTGTCCATAAATTTGAGGGAAGCAGATTTATCTGTGTATCTACAGTCCCATTAGACCACAAGTAAGCTTGGAGTGAGGGAAATCAATCTTATGAAGACCAGTAAATGTGGTTTAGAAAGACTGGTAAGTGCTTCAAAATGCTGTTAATCTTTCCCATCCCCTCTTGGTAGTGCTCTAAAGAAACATATAGAAGGATACAAGTCATAAAAAGAAATACTACTATGTTGCTAAAAATGTTCTCCCAAAACTATTCTTGACAGCTATGGGAAAAGCATGTTTATATCTATATATCACCTCTCTAGCAACCAGCCCAGTGCCTGAAACTCAAAGGAAGAAATGCAATTAATTTTTGTAAATAAATATATTCATTTTTTTTGTTTGTTTTACTTTTTTCTTTGTTGTCATTTCACTGAGTTTTGCATCATGAAATGTAGATGGAGGGCTGTTTTTAAAGTAGGCAAAGAGAGGCGGTCCTAAGATGGCGGAGGAATATGACAGGGAGACCATTTTCTCCCTCACAAATTCATCAAAAGAACATTTCAACGCTGAGTAAATTCCACAAAACAACTTCTGAATGCTGGCAGAGGACATCAGACACCCAGAAAAGCAGATCATTGGCTTCAAAAACAGGTAGGAAAAAATATAAAAGACGAAAAAAGAGACAAAGGAGGTGGGGAGGGAGCTCCGTCCCGGGAAGGGAATCCCATCTCGGGAAGAGACTCGTAAGAAGAGAGGTTTCCAAACACCAAGAAACATTCTTGCTGCCGAGTCTGGGGCAAGCCTTGGAAGCACAGAGGGCAACATANGAAAAAATATAAAAGACGAAAAAAGAGACAAAGGAGGTGGGGAGGGAGCTCCGTCCCGGGAAGGGAATCCCATCTCGGGAAGAGACTCGTAAGAAGAGAGGTTTCCAAACACCAAGAAACATTCTTACTGCTGAGTCTGGGGCAAGCCTTGGAAGCACAGAGGGCAACATAACAGGAAGGGAAAATAAATAAAACCAACAGATTACGAGCCCAACAGTAACTCTCCCAGCGGAAAAGTAGCGCAAACGCCTGCATCCACCATTAACAAGTGGGGGCTGGGCAGGAAGAAGCGGGAGGCGCAGACTGCAGTGCTTTGTAAGAATCAGGCCGCGGGAGGCGCAGGCTGCAAAGACTTGGGCCGGAACGCCCGCCCCGCGCGTGACCAGAGGGCCTATGTGTGACCAGACCGAACTAACTTGGGCTAGCAATCCAGTCTGTGGGATAGCTACCATGCAAAATGCTTGAACAAAAGACACCGCCAGGACTGCACACAGAACAAAGGACAGAACGGAAATAGCCGGCTGCAGACCATCGCCCTCCAGTGACAGGCAGCCAGAGCCTTAAGGGCTGGAAGGGGACAATCGCAGCCCAAGAGAGCCATTACCTACCAAAATGCAAGCAGGCTTCTTTGCTAGCTAAGACCTCTGGGGGTTCTGGACAGTCATCATCTGCCTGAGAAGGAACGCCAGCGGTACATCCAGAAAATTGAGCAGCAGGGAAAGGCGACCAGTTGCAGCAATTGCGCTCACCAAACTCCTGAGCTACTCGAACCTGGGAAGGGCACAAAATGCAGGCCCAACCAAATATGCACCTCTGAAGGCTACCTGAGCACCAAGCCTGAGCAGCTTAGACTGGAGAGGTGCATGAAGCCTAGGATCGGCCTCAGACGGCTCCCTGGCAGAGCAACTTAGAGCCTGAGCAGTGTGTGCCATGAGCAGGGGAAAGACAAGTACGGATGAGACACTGCAAGCACACGTCAGTAATATTTGTTTGCAGTATCCCTCCCTCTCCACAGCGCTACTGAACAAGTGAGCCTAAAAAAAAAAAAAAAAG
>SJYT01044883.1:33428-88291 GCA_006410635.1 Cephalophus harveyi
AACTCCAGTACTTTGGCCACCTCATGCGAAGAGTTGACTCATTGGAAAAGACTCTGATGCTGGGAGGGATTGGGGGCAGGAGGAGAAGGGGACGACCGAGGATGAGATGGCTGGATGGCATCACGGACTCGATGGACGTGAGTCTGAGTGAACTCCGGGAGATGGTGATGAACAGGGAGGCCCAGCATGCTGCGATTCATGGGGTCGCAAAGAGTCGGACACGACTGAGCAACTGAACTGAACTAGCATCTATTTCAGAGGGAGGAAAAGGGAAAAGTAAGCTGAGATTTCATAGTCATCCAAACACATTTATATTTTTAATTAATTTCAACATTTTCTCTGAAACCATCTATTCTGTGACCTTGTCTCCTCCTTTTTGTTGCTCTGATTGCAGTTACTTAATTGTTAGTAACTCTGAAATAGTTTTATTTTGATTGTTGCAAATCTAGGTGAATTAGATAATGTAGTTACCAGATGTTAAGATGCAGAAGTTTGTTTTGTATGAGATCAGATGCCAGTTGATATGTGGCAGTTAATCTCAAGGTCAGGATGAGTCCCTTTAGTGCAGGAGGATTTCAGGGAAAGAAAAGTTATTTCCACCAGTGAAAGGAACAGTGTTGCCATGAGCTATAAGGACCTAGAAACTATTAAATTCATCACCTGTCCTTATTTACATTGAGTAGAGAACCATCAATAACCCAGCTCAACAAAAAGGATCAACTAAATCATGTACAAGGAATTTATTTTTTTAAGCAATGCTCGAGAGTGCTATTTATTTAGTAAACAAATCTCCCACATGACTACTTTGTTGAAGGCACTTAACACATAGTACAGGTTCAACAAAACGTATCGAATAAAATGATAATTTTTGACATTGAATTTTTTCTTTCTTTACACAGCTATGGAGTAAAACTGATCAACATTGATGTGCTAAAGTCTAAATTTTGTAAATATCTCTTTTTTTATTCCAAAGTATATATGTAAAATGTAAAAGTTTATTTTTCTACAGCAAAAATATGCCAACGTTAGTTTTCAGTTCAGTTCAGTAAGTCGGCCTTTATGGTGGACTTTTTGTAAGCCATTGATTTCATAAGTTGAGCTAAAATTGAGAGAAATGAAAGATAAGAGAGACAGAATTCTAGAAAAAACACAAAAATTAAGAGCATAATCATGTTGCTTCTTAGTCTGGTTCTAAAACTGTGTTTCTCTGACTGGAACTTGAACCCACATTCTTTTAACTGAAACTTCTTACCTGTCTCAGAATTGAATAAAGCTCAGGGTTTTAATATTTCCCAGCAGAAAGAATTCAATGAGAGGCAAAATGATAGGTAAGAAGTAGACTTACTTAGATAGACACAATCCACAAACAACTGTGGGTCATCTCAAAAATTAAGAGCAGCCCCGAGAGATGGTATGGTTAATTTTTATGGACTGGGTAATTTCATATATCAGGGAGATTATTCCAATTATTTCAGGGGAGGAGTGGAGATTTCCAGGAAGTGGGCCAGGCCTCACATTTTGACTTTTTATGATTGGCCTCAGAATTGCCAAAGTGCTGGTGGGTTATCATTTAGCTAATACATTACAGTGAGAGTATAATGAGACTCAACATCCACTGAAGGTCAAATTTTCTGCCATCTTGGACTCAGCTGGTTCTGACCAATTTTTGTCATGTCCCATGGCTATCTATATCAGGGCTTCCCTGGTGGCTTAGATGGTAAAATCCTCCTGCAATGCAGGAGATCTAGATTCGATCCCTAGGTTGGGAAGATTGCCTGGTGAAGGGCATGGCAACCCGCTTCAGTATTCTTGCCTGGGGAATTACCATGAACAGAGGAACCTGGTGGGCTACAGTCCCTAGAGTCACACAGTCAGACACAACTGAGTGGCTAAGCACAGCACATGACTATATCATTCTTTTTTAAAGGTTGTGCTCTGCCCCCTTCCCTCCTGTTTCAGTTCTAGGCACTACTTCTAATCCAACAAGAACCAGAGTGCTGGTAAATGAGGCTGGGACCAAGCAGTATAGCTTCAGGGGCTTCGGGTTACAAAAGAAAATGCTGGGCATGAAGGTGTGGTCTCCCACTTCTCCAGAAGTATTGTATTGCTTAAACATTTCAAGTGGGAGACTTTAATACCCCACTCACATCTATGGATAGATCAACTAAACAGAAAATTAACAAGGAAACAAACTTTAAATGATATAATAGACTAGTTAGACCTAATTGATATCTAATTCATTCAAACAGTAAATTTCACCTTTTTCTCAAGCACACACGGAACCTTCTCCAACATAGATCACATCCTGGGCCAAAAACCTAGCCTTGGTAAACTCAAAAAAAAAAAAAAAAATTGAAATCATTCCAAACATATTTTCTGATCACAATACAGTAAGCTTAGATCTCAATTACAGGAGAAAAACTATTAAAAATTGCAACATATGGAGGCTGAAGATCACGCTGCTGAATAACCAACAAATCATAGAAGAAATCAAAAAAGAAATCAAAATATGCATAGAAACAAATGAAAATGAAAACATAACAACCCAAAACCTGTCGGACACTGTAAAAGCAGTGCTAAGGGGAAAATTCATAGCAATACAAGCATATCTCAAGAAACAAGGAAAAAGTCAAATAAATAACCTAACTCTACACCTAAAGCAACTAGAAAAAGGAAGAAATGAAGAACCCCAGGATTAGTAGAAGGAAAGAAATCTTAAAAATTAGAGCAGAAATAAATGCAAAAGAAACAAAAGAGACCATAGCAAAAATCAACAAAGCCAAAAGCTGGTTCTTTGAAAGGATAAATAAAATTGACAGACCATTAGCCAGACTCATCAAAAAACAAAGGGAGAAAAATCAAATCAATAAAATTAGAAACGAAAATGGAGAGATCACAACAGACAACACAGAAATACAATGGATCATAAGAGACTACTATCAGGAATTACATGTTATTAAAAATGGACAACATGGAAAAAATGGACAAATTCTTAGAAAAGTACAACTTCCCAAAACTGAACCAGGAAGAAATAGAAAATCTTAACAGACCCGTCACAAGCATGGAAATTGAAACTGTAATCAGAAATCTCCCAGCAAACAAAAGCCCAGGTGCAGATGGTTTCACAGCTGAATTCTACCAAAAATTTAGAGAAGAGCTAACACCTATCTTACTCAAACTCTTCCAGAAAATTGCAGAAGAGAAACTTCCAAACTCATTCTATGAGGCCACCATCACCCTAATACCAAAACCTGACAAAGATGCCACAGAAAAAGAAAACTGCAGGCCAATATCACTGACGAACATAGATGCAAAAATCCTTAATAAATTTCTAGCAATCAGAATCCAACAACACATTAAAAAGATCATACACCATGACCAAGTGGGCTTTATTCCAGGATGCAAGGATTCTTCAATATCTGCAATTCAATCAATATAATACACCACATTAACAAATTGAAAAATAAAAGCCATATGATTATCTCAATAGATGCAGAGAAGGCCTTTGACAAAATTCAACAGCCATTTGTGACAAAAACTCTCCAGAAAGCAAGAATAGAAGGAACATACCTCAACATAATAAATGCTATATATGAAAACCCACAGCAAACATCCTCAATGGTGAAAAATTGAAAGCATTTCCCCTAAAGTCGGGAACAAGAAAAGGGTTCCCACTTTCACCACTACTATTCAACATAGTTTTGGAAGTTTTGGCCACAGCAATCAGAGCAGAAAAAGAAGTAAAAGGAATCCAAATTGAAAAAGAAGAAGTAAAACTCTCACTGTTTGCAGATGACAAGATCCTCTACATAGAAAACCCTAAAGACTCCACCAGAAAATTACTAGAGCTAATCAATGAATATAATAAAGTTGCAGGATATAAAATTAACATACAGGAATCCCTTGCATTCCTATACACTAATAATGAGAAAATAGAAAGAAAAATTAAGGAAACAATTCCATTCATTATTGCAACGAAAAGAAAAAAAAAAAAACTTAGGAATATATATACCTAAAGAAACTAAAGACCTGTATATGGAAAACTATAAAACACTGGTGAAAGAAATCAAAGAGGACACTAAAAGATGGAGAAATATACCATGTTTGTGGATCAGAAGAATTAATATAGTGAAAATGAGTATACTACCCAAAGCAATCTATAGGTTCAATGCAATCCCTAGCAAGCTACCAATGGTATTTTTCAAAGAGCTAGAACAAATAATTTCACAATTTGTATGGAAATACACAAAAACTTGAATAGCCAAAGCAATCTTGAGAAAGAAGAATGGAACTGGAGGAATCAACTTGCCTGACTTCAGGCTCTACTACAAAGCCACAGTCATCAAGACAGTATGGTACTGGCACAAAGACAGAAATATAGATTGTTGGAACAAAATAGAAAGCCCAGAGATAAATCCACATATCTGTGGACACCTTATCTTTGACAGAGGAAGCAAGAATATACAATGGATTAAAGGCAAACTCTTTAACAAGTGGTGCTGGGAAAACTGGGCAACCACCTGTAAAGGAATGATGCTAGAACACTTTTTAACACCATACACAAACTAAACTCAAAATGGATTAAAGATCTAAACATAAAACCAGAAACTATAAAACTCCTAGAGGAGAACATAGGCAAAACACTCTCCGACATAAATCACAGCAGGATCCTCTATGACCCACCTCCCAGAATACTGAAAATAAAAGCAAAAATAAACAAATGGGACCTAATTAAACTTATAAGCTTCTGCACAACAAAGGAAATTATAAGCAAGGTGAAAAGACAGCCTTCAAATGGGAGAAAATAATAGCAAATGAAGCAACTGACAAACAACTAATCTCAAAAATATACAAGCAATTCCTGTAGCTCAATTCCAGAAAAATAAACGACCCAATCAAAAAATGGGCCAAAGAACTAAACAGACATTTCTCCAAAGAAGACATACGGATGGCTAACAAACACATGAAAAGATGCTCAACATCACTCATTATCAGAGAAATGCAAATCAAGACCACAATGAGGTACCATTTCACACCAGTCAGAATGGCTGCGATCCAAAAGTCTACAAGCAATAAATGCTGGAGAGGGTGTGGAGAAAAGGGAACCCTCTTACACTGTTGGTGGGAATGCAAACTAGTACAGCCACTATGGAGAACAGTGTGGAGATTCCTTAAAAAACTGCAAATAGAACTGCCTTATGACCCAGCAATCCCACTGCTGGGCATACACACCGAGGAAACCAGAATTGAAAGAGACACATGTACCCCAATGTTCATTGCAGCACTGTTTATAATAGCCAGGACATGGAAACAACCTAGATGTCCATCAGCAGATGAATGGATAAGAAAGCTGTGGTACATATACACAATGGAGTATTACTCAGCCATTAAAAAGAATTCATTTGAATCAGTTCTAATGAGATGGATGAAACTGGAACCTATTATACAGAGTGAAGTAAGCCAGAAAGAAAAACACCAATACAGTATACTGACACATATATATGGAATTTAGAAAGATGGCAATGATAACCCTGTATGCGAGACAGCAAAAGAGACACAGATGTATAGAACAGTCTTTTGGACTCTGTGGGAGAGGGAGAGGGTGGGATGATTTGGGAGAATGGCATTGAAACATGTATAATATCATATATGAAACGAATAGCCAGTCCAGGTTCGATGCATGATACTGGATGCTTGAGGCTGGTGCACTGGGATGACCCAGAGGGATGGTTCAGGGAGGGAGGAGGTAGGGGGTTTCAGGATGGGGAACACTTGTATACCTGTGGTGGATTCATGTTGATGTATGGCAAAACCAATACAATATTGTAAAGTAATTAACCTCCAATTAAAATAAATAAATTTATATTTTTTAAAAAAAGAGGTTCAAGGGGCATGCCGTGCCATTTCATATCTTGAAGAACGTGCAGGGTTGTAATGTTTTCAGTAAAAGATAAGATTTTTCTTTGTGGTTGCAAAATCCAACCAAGTGGATTCAACAATATAGATATAAGAAAAGATGGCATAGGGAAAGCAATTCAGAAAAGTGGTTATTAACATAGAGAGGCAATCTGGGCATTTCTGGAAAAAAAATGTAGGTATTTTGATGCATTCTGTTTTAACTTTACAGGGTGATCCACACTTAGTCAAATTTGGATTACTGTTTATTTGCATTCTAAATTTTTCATAAACAGTATAATATTTTAATATGTCAATGTAATGTTTCCTATAATTCTTTATAATTTTGTGATATGTATTGATTTACATGTTTTAAGCTATATTGTTTGAATTCCAAAATTCATATCCATTTAATTTCATTGTATGCCCATTATGAAAGGAAGCAAATATTTAAAACTCTGGAGTCAAACCCCTCCACCCCCAAGGACCAGAGGAAATTTTCTTCATCTCTGTGTATCTCAGGTCTCATGTGTATACAATGGGCAAAAAACAAACTTCTTAATAAGTGAAGAAGGAAGAAAATGCTTAGCACAATTCTTGTATTGTTTAAGCATAGTATAGAATTTAGCAATTATTAATATTGCTGTTGTTGTTAATATTATTATGATGGCAAACATTAGGTCAGGGTAAGCCTTGACATTCTTGTTTCAGAGAACATTTTCTCCTGAGAAAAGTAAAAACTGTGTTGAAACAAATGAAGTCAAAATACTGGTAGGAGACCTATTTGACTCCCGCTGACTGCCTTACATGAAAAACCTGATTAACTGAACTGTGTGCAGACAACATTCAAGTCATTTGTGTGAGAAGACTCAATGAGTCGTATGTAGTTCACAGGCTACCTGAAGTTCTAATTTTATGACTATGAACTACTTGACACCACTCTTTCAATTATGCAAACATTTGCATTTCCCAGAAGAGTAATATTCTTGACATTCTCTACCCTTTACTTGTGTTCTGGAGGGTGACTAACTATTGATCCAGGAGCCCTCAAATAAGAGATTTCAAATCCAAACTTTCATATGAGGAGTGTTAAAATGGCTAAAATTGCCTTTTTATTCAAAGCCTTAAAAACTGTGACATGAGAATTTGTGTGATGAACATAATTCAACACTGTATATATCATATAAATAAAACAGTAAGCTCTAGGTCAACATTGAAGAAGAGCTTCATCTTATATGTACTTCCCATATGATGCTTTGACGGGAGATGGAGAAAAAGTCCATGATGGTATATAATGGAAAAGAGAGAGAGTGAGAGAGGAATGTGGAAAGGGAAGAAAGAAAAAAGAGAGAGAGAGAAAAAAAAAAAAAGCCTGTGTGGGCTGATACGATGAAACATTCATTACTTTGTGGGAAAGAAGCCAAAGTGATTTATACTTCAATACTCTGTGCTGAAATCAAAGAGAATGGAACAGAAATGCCAGTGTAACTGCATGGAGAGTTGTATGAAAAATAGTACTGCAAAAGAATATTTTGATTGAGACACTTAATGGCAATTCAAATGGACTAATTATGAATTAAGGCACTAAAATGAATGTGATTTCACTTCTGAGACAACAGCTGAATTTTTATATCTAAATGCAATATTTGGCTACTCATCATAGTATGATTGGGACAAGATAACTTTATTGTGTAAGTGATTTTGTGCCAACAATGTGAAAACTGAATTTCAATGGAAACTGAATTTCAGGGCCTGCTTATATGCAAAATGGAACATTCATGATATTGGTTAGACTCTCTTGTCTCTTTAGCATTTATGAACAAATCACATGAAAACTAAGTTTTTTATGTTTTTCTAAAACTATTGTTATTAGACAACACTATTCTCACAAAAGTAAACATATCAATCTTGATGACATACATTTAATGATGATGTTCAAATTTAGTTTTCTTTATCAGGAAGGCTCAAGGAAAAGTTGTGAAAATAAACAAAATCTAGAATAATAACTAAAATTGAAGTTCTTAAAATTCATGTTTTAAAATCTCTTGATAACACTTTTGTGTAATTTGTCTTTAAGATAAAGATATATGGAAATTAACATTATATATACATATAATAAATATAAATAAATATATATAATAATAATAAATATATATCAGTTCAGATCAGTTCAGTCCCTCAGTCATGTCCGACTCTTTGTGACCCCACAAACCACAGTAGGCCAGGCCTCCCTGTCCATCACCAACTCCCGGATTTTACCCAAATCCATGTCCCTTGAGTTGGTGATGCCATCCAAACATCTCATCCTCTGTTTTCCTCTTCTCCTCCTACCTTCAATCTTTCCCAGCATCATGGTTTTTTCCAATGAGTCAGCTCTTCGCATCAGGTGGCCAAAGTATTGGAATTTCAGTTTCAACATCAGTCCTTCCAATGAACACCCAGGACTGATCTCCTTTAAGATGGACTGGTTGGAGATAGATATATATATATATATATATATATATAGTCCTAAACTTTGTCATTTTATTTGTTATTATGTCTTCATATTACCCTTTGTAGATATACATTTCTTTTGAATTACAGAAAGCCCCAAATCAGAGTGAGACCATATCAAATTTTATATAATTATCTCATTACACTATTGAGACAACTGAATCATAGATTGTGGAATTGTTCACCAAAATAAATACAACAAAAGCAGTGTAAATTGATTTAGAATACTAACTTGAATATACTGTAGCCACTGGTTTGAATATAGCTAATTTTAATTTGTGTAAGTTCATGTAAAAAATAAATTCACAGAATCCTATTTTAATAAAGGGAAAATAAAATCAGTGCTCTAATAAGGGTAACATTTAACAAAATGATGCCATTAATGGAACCTTCTTAATAATGTATTGACAACTTTATATAATCTAGTTATTTAAGCATTTGTAAATATATATCTCTTTTAAATCAAAAAATGAAAATAAATTTTTATAGAGTTTAAATTTATCTTTTCATGTGAAATTAGGAATTCTATTGAGTATATAACATTACATCAGTTCGCTTCAGTTCAATTGCTCAGTTGTGTCCAACACTTTGCAATCCCATGGACTGCAGCATGCCAGGCCTTCCTGTCTATCAACAACTCTCAAAGTTTACTCAAACTCATGTCCGTTGAGTCGGCAATGCCATCCAACCATCTCATCCTCTGTCGTTCCCTTCTCTTCCCACCTTCAGTCTTTCCCAGGATCAGGGTCTTTTCAAATGAGTCAGTTCTTCGCATCAGGTGGCCAAAGTATTGGAGCTTCAGCTTCAGAATCAGTCCTTACAATGACTATTCAGGACTGATTTCCTTTAGGATGGACTGATTGGATCCCTTTGCAGTCCAAGGGACCCTCAAAGTCTTTTCCAACACCACAGGTCAAAACCATCAATTTTTCGGTGCTCAGATTTCTTTATAGTCCAATTCTCACATCCATATGTGACTACTGGAAAAACCATAGCTTTGACTAGACAGACCTTTGACAGCAAAGTAATGTCTCTGCTTTTTAATATGCTGTCTAGGTTGGTCATAACTTTTCTTCCAGGAAGCAACTGTCTTTTAATTTCATGGCTGCAGTCACCATCTGAAGTGATTTTGGAGCCTCCCCTCCCACCATCAAAAAAAAAAGAGACAGATTCAATTGCTTCCCCCTCTACTTGCCATGAAGTAATGGAACCAGATGCCATTATCTTAGTTTTCTGAATGTTGAGCTTTAAGCCAACTTTGTCACTCTCCACTTTCACTTTCATCAAGAGGCTCTTTAGTTCTTCTTCACTTTGTGCCATAAGGTGGTGTCATCTGCACATCTAAAGTTACTGATATTTCTCCCTGAAGTCTTGATTCCAGCTTGTGCTTCTTCCAGCCCAGCATTTCTCATGATGTACTCTGCATATAAGTTAAATAAGCACAGTGACAATATACAGCCTTGGTGTACTCCTTTCCTGATTTGGAACCAGTCTGTTTAATGTCCAGTTCTAACTGTTGCTTCCTGACCTGCATACAGATTTCTCAAGAGGTAGGTCAGGTGGTCTTTTATTCCCAGTTTTTTAAGGATTTTCCACAGTTTGTTGTGATCCACACAGTAAAATGCTTTAGTGTAATCAATAAAACAGAAGTAGATGTTTTTTCTGAAAATCTCTTGCTTTCTCAATGATCCAAAGGATGTTGGCAATTTGATCTCAGGTTCCTCTGTCTTTTCTGAATCCAGCTTGAACATCTGGAAGTTCACAGTTCATGTACTGTTGAAGCCTGGCTTGGAAAATTTTGAGCCTTATTTTGCTAGTGTGTGAGATGAGTGCAATTGTGCAGTAGTTGTGAGCATTCTTTGGCATTGCCTTTCTTTGGGATTCAATAGCACTGCATTCAGTTAAGTTCAGTTAAGTTCAGTCACTCAGTCGTGTCCAACTCTCTGCGACCCTATGAATCACAGCACACCAGTCCTTCCTGTCCATCACCAACTCCCGGGGTTCACTCAAAATCATGTCCATCATGTTGGTGATGCCATCTAGCCATCTCATCCTCTGTCAACCCCTTCTTCTCCTGCCCCCAGTCCCTCCCAGCATCAGAGTTTTTTCCAGTGAGTCAACTCTTCACATGAGGTGGCCAAAGTACTAGAGTTTCAGCTTCAGCATCATTCCTTCCAAAGAAATCCCAAGGCTGATCTCCTTCAGAATGGACTGGTTGGATCTCCTTGCAGTCCAAGGGTCTCTCAAGAGTCTTCTCCAACACCACAGATCAAAAGCATCAATTCTTCGGCACTCAGCCTTCATCACAGTCCAACTCTCACATCCATACATGACCACAGGAAAAACCATAGCCTTGACTAGACAGACCTTTGTTGGCAAAGTAATATCTCTGCTTTTCAATATGCTATCTAGGTAGGTCATAACTGTCCTTCCAAGAAGTAAGCATCTTTTAATTTCATGGGTGCAATCACCATCTGCAGTAATTTTGGAGCCCAAAAAAATAAAGTCTGACACTGTTTCCACTGTTTCCACTTTTTCCCCATCTATTTCCCATGAAGTGATGGGACCAGATGCATAGTTAACTCCAAATATATGTCAGGTGACATAATTTCATAGGAATAAACCTAGTTACAATGTAATATTTTCTATGAAAATAATAAATGCATTTAAATATTCATAGCTTTTGGGAACTTTCTGATTTGACCAATTTTTAAATAATTTGTTAAAAACTAAGCAAACAAAAAGTCAGGAGTGCTTTATACACAAATTAAGAAGCAGTATTATAGTTAGTGTTATTTGCTCAGTCATGTCCAACTCTTTGTGACCAGATCAGCTGTAGGCCTCGGGCTTCTCTCTCCATGAGATTTTCCAGGAAAGAATATTGGAGTGAATTAGCCACTCCCTTCTCTAGGGAGGGGATCTTCCTAAGATAGTGAACCAGGGTCTCCTGCATTTCAGGCAGATTCTTTACTGTCTAAGCCACTAGGGAAGCCCCCCCACTGAAATTATTCATTTGGCTGTGCTGGGTCTTAGTTGCACATGTGGGATCTAGTTGCCTGACCTGGGATCAAACGAGTCCCCTGCTTTGGAAGTGCAGAATCTTAGCCACTGTACCACCAGGGAAGTCCCAATATAATAATAAGTACATTTAAAAGAATTGTTCTTACTGCTGTCTGTGTAGATTATTATGAAGACTAAATATGTATTCTGACTCTAAATAGCATGAAATACTTAGATGCAAATAAAAATTATTCCAATAAAAGAAGAATTAATAATATCTTGGAGTAACTTTTCCTTAAAAAATGACCTAAAAAATATTAAGAAAACAAGGTTTGATGGGAGAATTTTCATCCATTAATAGGATGGTTAAAGAAAGAGTCCAAATGTATGAGCAGTCAGTTCTGATTAGTGAATGCATCATGGTGCTTTTAAAGTTTTGCTCTATTACTTTCTAAATGTACACTCTGAAGCACGTCACTAGTTAATTAATTATTTTTAAAAGTTTTAACATTCTGAACTCTATTTTGAATTCTACCCTTGAAATTCCCCTAAGATACTGAATAATAAAATATAGTCATAAAAATGGAAATCTTTGGAATAAAAAGACTCTGCTTTAGAAGCTGGAACTTATTCTTTAACATGATTACACAGGATAAAAAAAAGCTTTCCACCCTTCATATCTGATGGAATTCTGTTGTTCTTATTGTTCTAATACTTTGCTTGAATCAGTTCAGTTCAGTTCAGTCACTCAGTCGTGTCTGACTCTTTGTGACCCCATGAATCCCAGCACACCAGGCCTCCCTGTCCATCACCATCTCCCAGAGTTCACTCAGACTCACGTCCATCGAGTCAGTGATGCCATTCAGCCATCTCATCATCTGTCATCCCCTTTTCCTCCTGCCTCCAATCCCTCCCAACATCAAAGTCTTTTCCAATGAGTCAACTCTTCGCATGAGGTGGCCAAAGTACTGGAGTTTCAGCTTTAGCATCATTCCTTCCAAAGAAATCCCAGGGTTGATCTCCTTCAGAATGGACTTGTTGGATCTCCTTGCAGTCCAAGGGACTCTCAAGAGTCTTCTCCAACACCACAGTTCAAAAGCATCAATTCTTTGGCGCTCAGCCTTCTTCACAGTCCAACTCTCACATCCATACATGACTACTGGAAAAATCATAGCTTTGACTAGACGGACCTTAGTCGGCAAAGTAATGTCTCTTCTTGAATGGTGCTTACTTTAATACACTTTCCCTGACTACCTTTTTTTCTGCTGATACATCAAAAATATTTCATCATACTCTCTGCTGAGCTACAATGAACCTTATTCATGACACCAGAGGTGCATTTTATGCCATTATAACCATTTGTATCCATAGCTGCACATTTGATTAGCATACAGTTTATAAAGAGTAAGAATTATATTTCTTTTAACATCATATCTTGTCTCTTTGGTGTAATACCGGGTACAAATTAATGCTTCAGTAGAGATCTGTGAGTTAATTTGAAACCTAGATAAATGCCGTGAATTTTTGCCCATGACCTCACTTCATAAAAAAGTAAACCAAAATAAAAAAAGGAAGAAAAAATTGACATTTATTTTCTGGTATGAACTGGGTCCTCTGAAGTTCTTAAGTCCTAATTACCAATATCTCAAAATATGACTGTATTTTGGAGATAGTTTCTTATAGAGACAATTAAGGTTAAACAAGGTCATTATACCCAAAATGTAACTGGTATCTAAATGAAAAGATGAAACAAGGACTTAAAACCACATGTGGGAAAACCCTATTAAGACACACAGAGAAGACAGCTATCTGCCATGCAGGGAACAAGACCTTAGAAGGAGTTGACCCTGTTAAAAACTTGACCTTAAACTTCTAACTCCCAGAACTGTGAGAAAATAAATTTCTATTGTAGAAGCCACTGTGGTATTTTATTATTACAGTCCTAACAAACTAACACAGATTTTGTTATAGATAATTGAGATGCTGCTGTAACAAATCGTTGTTGTTCAGTTGCTAAGTCATGTCGGACTCTTTGCAACCCCATGAACTGCAGCATGCCAGACTTCTTTGTCCTTCACTCTCTTCTGAGTTTTTCAGACTCATATCCATTGAGTTAGTAATGCTATCCAACCATCTTATCCTAGTGGATGTGGTTTCAGAATTGGTTAATGGGTAAAGTTTGGATGAATTGTAAGGTTCAAGTTAGAAAACGCCTTCAGTTCAGTTCAGTTCAGTTCAGTCGCTCAGTCGTATCCGACTCTTTGAGACCCCATGAATCGCAGCACACCAAGCCTCTTTGTCCATCACTAACTATAAGAGTTGACCCAAACTCATTTGCATGGAGTCAGTGATGCCATCCAGCCATCTCATCCTCTGTCTTCCCCTTATCCTCCTGCCCTCAATCCCTCCCACCATCAGGGTCTTTTCCAATGAGTCAACCCTTTGCATGAGGTGGAAAAGTATTGGAGTTTCAGCCTCAGCATCAGCCCTTCCAATGAACACCCAAGTCTGGTCTCCTTTAGGATAGACTGGTTGGATCTCCTTGTAGTCCAAGGGACTCTCAAAGGTCTTCTCCAGCACCACAATTCAAGAGCATCAATTCTTCCAAACTCAGCTTTCTTCACAGTTCAACTCTCACGTCCATACATGACCACTGGAAAAACCAGAGCCTTGATTAGATGGACATTTGTTGGCAAAGTAATGTCTCTGCTTTTCTAGGTTGGTCATAACTGTCCTTCCAAGGAGTAAGCATCTTTTAATTTAATGGGTGCATTCACCATCTGCAGTAATTTTGGAGCCCCAAAAAATAAAGTCTGACGCTGTTTCCACTGTTTCCCCATCTATTTCCCATGAAGTGATGGGACCAGATGCCATGATCTGTTTTCTGAATGTTGAGATTTATGACAACTTTTTCACTCTCCTCTTTCACTTTCATCAAGAGGCTTTTTAGTCCCTCTTCACTTTCTGTCATAAGAGTGGTGTCATCTGCATATCTGAGGTTACTGATATTTCTTCCAGAAATCTTGATTCCAGCTTGTGGTTCTTCCAACTCAGTGTTTCTCATGATGTACTCTAAATATAAGTTAAATAAGCAGGGTGACAATATACAGCCTTGACTCTTTATCCTATTTGGAACCAGGATGATGTTCCATGTCCAGTTCTAAATGTTGCTTCCTGACCTGCATATAGGTTTCTCAAGACACAGGTCAAGTGGTCTGGTATTCCAGTCTCTTTCACAATTTCCACAGTTTATTTTGATCGACACAGTTAAAGGCATTGGCATAGTCAATAAAGGAGATATAGGTGTTTTTCTGGAACTCTCTTGCCTTTTCCATGATCCAGTGAATATTGGCAATTTGATCTCTGGTTCCTCTCCCTTTCCTAAAACCAACTTCAACATCCAGAACTTCACGGTTCATGTATTGCTGAAGCCTGGCTTGGATAATTTTGAGCATTACTTTCCTAGCGTGTGAGATGAATGCAACTGTATGGTAGTCTGAGCATTCTTTGGCATTGCCTTTCTTTGTGACTGGAATGAAAACTGAACTGACACTTTCCAGTCCTGGGGTCACTGCTGAGTTTTCCAAATTTGCTGGTATATTGAGTGCAGCATTTTCACAACATCACCTTTCAGGGTTTGAAATAACTCAGCTGGAATTCCATCACCTCCAGTAGCTTTGTTCATGGTGATCCTTTCTAAGGCCTACTTGACTTCATACTCCAGGAAGTCTGGCTCTAGGTGAGTGATCACACCATAGTGATTATCTGGGTCGTGAAGTTCTTTTTTGTACAGTTCTTCTGTGTATTCTTGTCACCTCTTCTTAATATTCTCTGCTTCTGTTAGGTCCATACCATTTCTGTCCTTTATCAAGCCCATCTTTGCATGAAATGTTCCCTTGGTATCTCTAATTTTCTTTCTTTTTTTTTTAATTTTACTTTATTTTACTTTACAATACTGTATTGGTTTTGCCATACATCAACATGAATCCACCATGGGTGTACATGTGTTCCCAATCCTGAACCCCCTCCAACCACCCTCCCCATACCATCTCTCTGGGTCATCCCAGTGCACCAGCCCCAAGCATCCTGTATCCTGCATCGAACCTAGACTGGTGATTCATTTCTTATATGATATTATACATGTTTCAATGCCATTCTCCCAAATCATCCCACCCTCTTCCTCTCCCACAAAGTCCAAAATACTGTTCTTTATATCTGTGTCTCTTTTGCTGTCTCGCATACAATGTTATCATTATCATCTTTCTAAATTCCATATATATGTGTTAGTATACTGTATTGGCATTTTTCTTTCTGGCTTACTTCACTCTGTATAATCGGCTCCAGTTTCATCCACCTCATTAGAACTGATTCAAATATATTATTTTCAATGGCTGAGTAATACTCCATTGTGTATATGTACCACAGCTTTCTTATCCATTCATCTGCTGATGGACATCTAGGTTTCTTCCATGTCCTGGCTATTGTAAACAGTGCTGTGATGAACATTGGGGTACACGTGTCTCTTTCAATTCTGGTTTCCTCGGTGTGTATGCCCAGTAGTGGGATTGCTGTGTCATAAGGCAGTTCTATTTGCAGTTTTTTTAAGGAATCTCCACACTGTTCTCCATAGTGGCTGTACTAGTTTGCATTCCCACCAACAGTGTAGGAGGGTTCCCTTTTCTCCACACCCTCTCCAGCATTTATTGCTTGTAGACTTTTGCATTGCAGCCATTCTGACTGGTGTGAAATGGTACCTCATTGTGGTTTTGTTTTGCATTTCTCTGATAATGAGTGATGTTGAGCATCTTTTCATGTGTTTGTTAGCCATCCATATGTCTTCTTTGGAGAAATGTCTATTTAGTTCTTTGGCCCATTTTTTGACTGGGTCGTTTATTTTTCTGTAATTGAGCTAATTTTCTTGAAGAGATCTCTAGTCTTTCCCATCCTGTTGTTTTCCTCTATTTCTCTGCATTGATCACTGAGGAAGGCTTTCTTATCTCTCCTTGCTATTCTTTGGAACTCTACATTCAGATGCTTATATCTTTCCTTTTCTCGTTTGCTTTTCACTTCTCGTCTTTTCACAGCTATTTGTAAGGCCTCCTCAGACAGACATTTTGCTTTTTTGCATTTCTTTTCCATGGGGATGGTCTTGATCCCTGTCTCCTGTGTAATGTCAGGAACCCCTGTCCATAGTTCATCAGACACTCTATCAGATCTAGGCACTACAGGTAGATCTATCTATCTGTCTAGATAGGCACTCTATCTATCACTTTAACTGTATAATCATAATGGATTTGATTTAGGTCATAACTGAATGGTCTAGTGGTTTCCCCTACTTTCTTCAATTTAAGGCTGAATTTGGCAATAAGGAATTCATGATCTGAGCCACAGTCAGCTCCTGGTCTTGTTTTTGTTGACTGTATAGAGCTTCTCCATCTGTGGCTGCAAAGAATATAATCAATCTGATTTCGGTCCATCTGGTGATGTCCATGTGTAGAGTCTTCTCTTATGTCATTGGAAGAGGGTGCTTGCTATGACCAGTCCGTTCTGTTGGCAAAACTCTATTAGCCTTTGCCCTGCTTCATTCCGTATTCCAAGGTCAAATTTGCCTGTAACTCCAGGTGTTTCTTGACTTCCTACTTTTGCATTCCAGTCCCCTATAATGAAAAGGACATCTTTTTTTGGGTGTTAGTTCTAAAAGATCTTGTAGGTCTTCATAGAACCATTCAACTTCAGTTTCTTCAGCATTACTGGTTGGGGCATAGGCTTGGATTACTGTGATAGTGAATAATTTCCCTTGGAATGGAACAGAGATCATTCTGTTGTTTGTTGAGATTGTATCCAAGTACTGCACTTTGGATTCTTTTGTTGACCATGATGGCTACTCCATTTCTTCTAAGGGATTCCTGCCTACATTAGTAGATATATTGGCCATCTGAGTTAAATTCACCCATTCCAGTCTATTTAAGTTCGCTGATTCCTAGAATGTTGACATTCACTCTTGCCATATCCTGTTTAACCACTTCCAATTTGCCTTGATTAATGGACCTAACATTCTAGGTTCCTACGCAATATTGCTATTTACAGCATTGGACCTTGCTTCTATCACCAGTCACATCCACAACTGGATATTGTTTTTACTTTGGCTCCTTCCTTTCATTCTTTCTGGAGTTATTTCTTCACTGATCTCCTGTAGCATATTGGGAACTATCAACCTGGGGAGTTCCTCTTTCAGTATCTTATCATTTTGCCTTTTCATACTATTCATGGGGTTCTCAAGGCAAAAATACTGTAGTGTTTTGCCATTCCATTCTCTAGTGGATCACATTCTAGACAGACTCAAAAAGAGAGTTGGTAGACATAGGATGTCAAAGCAGATTCTGGTGAGAGCCCAGAAAGGAAAGAGGAGGACTAGAGTAATTTTCTATTGCTTTAATGATACACATATATCATCATTGACAGAGTGTTGGTAGAAGTGTAACTATTAAAGTTCCCTCTTGTGGCATCACAGATCAAAGGAAGACTCTATTATTACAACCTGAAGGAAAGGTGATTCTTGTTATAAGTGGTAAACAACCTGGTCAAATTGTTTTCTACTACTTTATGGAAAGTCTAGCCTGTATACAATGAAGTTGGATAGGAGATTTCTAGACAAAATATTGAAAAGATGCAGCCTGGATTTTCTGTAGTTGCTTACATTAAAATATAAGAGGAGATAAGCTGAAGAAGAAATCATTAGGTATAAAAAGAAACTATAACTTAATATTTGTGAAATTCTCAACCTCTTTGTATTGTATAAAGTTAGAAAGGCTGCTCTGGAGAAAACATCAACATTTAACTGGATCCCCATTTCCTAAAGAGAGTATATTGTGTAACTTATAGATAAAATAATTCATCTCACAAACCAGGCATATAAATCAAAGGTATACAGGAAAGACAAAAAGAGGAACTTAAAGTTTGATGGCTTGACCTCCTATGAAATACATGGAAGACCAAATGTTTTTTTTGGAAAATTTTTGCAAAAGGAAATGCTATTGCTTGAACTAAAGGAGAGAGAAACAGGACAAAATTTACGGAATTCATCAGACTTCTGGAGGTATGGAGAATGAGCCAACAGAGCTACAAACATGCATTATCTCTCAGGGAAAGGGAAATGTGTCCTTGAAGGTGGTCCAGAGGTTGGCAAAGCTGCCACTCCCATCACAGATAAGGGGGTAAAGGTCCATATTCTGAAGGCTTGAAATCTAATGGAATTTGTCATCCTAGGTTTCACACTTGCTTGGAACCCTTTCTTCTCTCCCGTTTTCGCTTTTGGAATGAGAATGTCTATACTGTGATGTGTAAACCCAGATAACTGGCTTGGTTTCACAGGTTCAGAGCTAGAGAGGAATGTTCCCTCAGGATGAGTCACAGCTTGCATCTAACCTGCACTTGATTTAGATGATACTGAGATGAGATTTTGAAATCAGGGTTGGTTCTATAATGGAGTAAGACTTTGGTAGCTGTTGTGATAGGGTGAAAGCATTCTGCATGTAAGAAAGACATGAATTTGGAGGACAAAGGGGAAGAGTCTCATGGACAGAATTGTGCCCCTCCACTCATATGTTAATATTTTAATCTCCAGAATATTACGGAACTTGGAGATAGAAACTTTATAGAGGTCAGTTCAGTTCAGTCGCTCAGTCGTGTCCGACTCTTTGCGACCCCGTGAATCGCACCATGCCAGGCCTCCCTGTTTATTACCATCTCTCGGAGTTCACACAGACTCACGTCCATAGGGTCAGTGATGCCATCCAGCCATCTCATCCTCAGTCGTACCCTTCTCCTCCTGCCCCCAATCCCTCCCAGCATCAGAGTCTTTTCCAATGAGTCAACTCTTCGCATGAGGTGGCCAAACTACTGGAGTTTCAGCTTTAGCATCATTCCTTCCAAAGAAATCCCAGGGTTGATCTCCTTCAGAATGGACTGGTTGGATCTCCTTGCAGTCCAAGGGACTCTCAAGAGTCTTCTCCAACAAAAGGGTGGTGTCATCTGCATATCTGAGGTTATTGATATTTCTCCCGGCAGTCTTGATTCCAGCTTGTGTTTCTTCCAGTCCAGCGTTTCTCATGATGTACTCTGCATATAAGTTAAATAAGCAGGGTGACAATATACAGCCTTGATGTACTCCTTTTCCTATTTGGAACCAGTCTGTTGTTCCATGTCCAGTTCTAACTGTTGCTTCCTGACCTGCCTACAGATTTCTCAAGAGGCAGGTTAGGTGGTCTGGTATTCCCATCTTTTTCAGAATTGTCCACAGTTTATTGTGATCCACAGTCAAAGGCTTTGGCATAGTCAATAAAGCAGAAATAGATGCTTTTCTGGAACTCTCTTGCTTTTTCCATGATCCAGCGGATGTTGGCAATTTGATCTCTGGTTCCTCTGCCTTTTCTAAAACCAGCTTGAAGTTCACGGAGTTCACGGAAGTAATTAATGTAAAATGATACTTTTGAACTATGGTGTTGGAGAAGACTCTTGAGTGTCCCTTGAGACTGCAAGGAGATCAAACCAGTCCATCTTAAAGGAAATCAACCCTGAATATTCATCAGAAGGACTGCTGCTAAAGTTCCAATACTTTAACCACCTGATGCGAAGGCCCACATCATTGGAAAAGACCTGGATGCTGGGAAAGATCGAGGACAGTAGGAGAAGAGGTAGACAGAGGATGAGATGGTTGGATGGAATTGCTGACTTAATGGAGATGAGTTTGAGCAAACTCCAGGAGATAGTGAAGGACAAGGAAGTCTTGACTGTGCAGTCCATGGCATTGCAAAGAATGAGACATGACTTAATGACAACAGCAACAGGGTAAAATTATGCCCTTGGCATAGGCTCTAATTTGATATTACTGGTATACTTTCATTATGTTAAAGAGAAATTCAGTGTATTCTACTGAAGGCATTAGTGTCTGAGGTTTTCCAGTGACAGGCAGCTAAATCACATCTTATGTACATACTCTTGTAAGTTGAAGAATGAGATAAATCATAGAAATGTCATTAGACTCCACAGAAACTTAAAGCCAAAAGAATAATTTACTCAAAATTATAGGAAAAAACACTTTGAAAGTAGAAATTTATAGCAGTCAAATTAGAAATTAAGGAAAATAGAAGTAAAGAAAAAGATAGATGTTTTCAGATATGCTATTGCATCCTTCCTCAAAGATTACCAGAAAAAATGGTCCACCAAAACTAAGGAGTAAAACAGGGAACAAGCTGTGGGATCAAGAGGCAAGAATTTCTATCATGATGCTGAAGAGATGCTCCAGGGCAAAAATCTGGCAGCTGGTTTTTAGAGCAATAGCCAGATTGTAACTGGGGAATGAAAAGACATTTAGGGTGGTATTCAGACTATTTAACAAGTCATAAGCCAACAGCATTGAGCAATTAGAAGCAAAGCCAGCCCGATCACTATGGATGCAAGCTATAAACATAATGAATAATTAGACTGTGTTTTACTGACTGGATAGACATTAGCCCAACTCAGAACTGGCTTCATGCACACACAGTTTGAGCAGTATGTCCTTCCCTCTTTTGGAAGCTCTCAGTTCCCTGTTCACTTTTTAATGTTCTGTTTTTCAGTCATTACATTTTTGATAGCTTATTTCTGAACTTGTGTTTCAGTGGGAAGTCTGATAGACCTATGGGGCATGTGTGAGAGCAGGAGTGACCTGCCAGGCAGCATCACGTGACATGCCGTTTGAGGCCCTGGGCATGGCAATGTGCATACTCAACAGCTGGACTGGAGGTACAGTGTGCCCACTTGGAGCAGTCTGAGTGCTAGACCTGAGCTCAGATGAGTCCCAGTAACAGCAAAGATAACAGCATTAACTTAGGGCAAAGAGGCACTCTACCTGGGGCAGTTGTTGAGAGAGTAACATTGAAACATATATATTATAATATGTAAAATTAGATTGTCAGTGGAGATGTGCTGTATGACACAAGGAGCTCAAATCTGGTGTTCTGTGACAACCTTGATGGGTGGGATGGGGTGGAATGTGGGAGGGAGGTTCACGAGGAAGGGGACATATGTATATGTATGGCTGATTCCTGTTGATGTTTGACATAAGCTAGCACAAAACTGTAAAGCAATTATCCTCCAACTAAAATAAAAAAAAATTTAACAAAAACATAGTTGTACTAGAAAGAAAAAAAAGTACAACATCACAAAATAAATACTCAGAGAGAGAAAGTAAGTTTAATATTATTACATTTGACAGAAAACAATATTTTCATATCAAAGAGTTTTTTACAGTACAAGACATGGCAATAAAGGCAAACAGATGAATGTTGAATTATATCAATATCATGAAGTTATTTTTATTTCTAGTGCAACTAGAGACTGAGGAGATGTGTATAAGAGACAGATTCCAATATTGTCATGACTTATAAAAGACTTTCAGTGGTTGCATTAATAGAAAGATCTTTCTGCAATTAGAAATTATCAAAAATTACCAAGATCTTGTATTTGCCAAGAAAAAACAAAGTAATTTTCAGTTATTTTGATCAAAAAAGACATTGCAAAAACAATACATGATTTGAAGTAATAAATGACATTTTAGGAAATAGAGTAAAATCTTATAGTCAAGTTGTTGCATTAACAAGGTAATATTGTTTACTTATACAATTTAAATTTTACTTATACTATTTAAAATAATGGTACCAGAAATATTATTTTGTATTTTATACGTTGAGGTAGTAATTCACTTTTTTTTATACATTTAATACAAAAAAGCAAAATGGCTGTCTGGGAGGTCTTACAAATAACTGTGAAAAGAAGAGAAGTGAAAAGCAAAGGAAAAATAAGAAAGATATAAGTACCTTAATGCAGAGTTCCAAAGAATAGCAAGGAGAGATAAGAAAGCCTTCCTCAGCAATCAGTGCAAAGAAATAGAGGAAAACAACAGNCAAAATGGCTGTCTGGGAGGTCTTACAAATAACTGTGAAAAGAAGAGAAGTGAAAAGCAAAGGAAAAATAAGAAAGATATAAGTACCTTAATGCAGAGTTCCAAAGAATAGCAAGGAGAGATAAGAAAGCCTTCCTCAGCAATCAGTGCAAAGAAATAGAGGAAAACAACAGAATGGGAAAGACTAGAGATCTCTTCAAGAAAATTAGAGATACCAAGGGAATATTTCATGCAAAGATGGGCTCAATAAGGACAGATATGGTATGGACCTAAGAAAAGCAGAAGATACTAAGAAGAGGTAGCAAGAATGCACAGAACTGTACAAAAAGAACTTCATGACCCAGATAATCACTATGGTGTGATCACTCACCTAGAGCCAGACATCCTGGAATGTGAAGACAAGTGGGCCTTAGAAAGCATCACTATGAACAAAGCTAGTGGAGGTGATGGAATTCCAGCTGAGCTATTTCAAATCCTGAAAGATGATGCTGTGAAAGTGCTGTGCTCAATATGCCAGCAAATTTGGAAAACTCAGCAGTGACCCCAGGACTGGAAAAGGTCAGTTTTCATTCCAATCACAAAGAAAGGCAATGCCAAAGAATGCTCAAATTATGGCACAATTGCACTAATCTCACACACTAATAAAGTAAAGCTCAAAATTCTCCAAGCCAGGCTTCAACAGTACGTGAACCGTGAACTCCCAGATGTTCAAGCTGGTTTTAGAAAAGTCAGAGGAACCAGAGATCAAATTGCCAACATCTGCTGGATCATGGAAAAAGCAAGAGAGTTCCAGAAATCTTCTATTTCTGCTTTATTNGCTTCAACAGTACGTGAACCGTGAACTCCCAGATGTTCAAGCTGGTTTTAGAAAAGTCAGAGGAACCAGAGATCAAATTGCCAACATCTGCTGGATCATGGAAAAAGCAAGAGAGTTCCAGAAATCTTCTATTTCTGCTTTATTGATTATGTCAAACCGTTGACTGTGTGGACCACAATAAACTGTGGAAAATTCTGAAAGAGATGGGAATACCAGACCACCTGACCTGCCTCTTGAGAAACCTATATGCAGGTCAGGGAGCAATAGTTAGAACTGGACACAGAACAACAGACTGGTTCCAAAAAGGAAAAGGAGTACGGCAAGGCTCTATATTGTCACCCTGCTTATTTAACTTATATTCAGAGTACATCATGAGGAACACTTAGCTGGAAGAAGCACAAGCTGGAATCAAGATTGCTGGGAAAAATATCAATAACCTCAGATATGCAGATGATACCACCCTTATGGCAGAAAGTGAAGAGGAACTAAAAAGCCTCTTGATGAAAGTGAAAGAGGACAGTGAAAAAGTTGGCTTAAAGCTCAACCTTCAGAAAACGAAGATCATGGCATCTGGTCCCATCATTTCATGGGAAATAGATGAGGAAACAGTGGAAACAGTGTCAGACTTTATTTTTTGTGCTCCAAAATCACTGCAGATGGTGATTGCAGCTATTGAAACATGTATACTATCATGTAAGAAAAAAATCACCATTTCTATGTTCGATACAGGATACAGGATGCTTGGGGCTGGTGCACGGGGATGATCCAAAGAGATAATATGGGTTGGGAGGTGGGAGTGGGGTTCAGGATTGGGAACTCATGTACACCCGTGGCTGATTTATGTCAATGCATGGCAAAACCAATACAGTATTGTAAAGCAAAATAAAGTAAAAATTAAAATTTAAAAAAAAAGTTAAACAAAAAAAGTAAATTAAAAAAAATAAAATAAAAGACGCTTACTCCTTGGAAGGAAGGTTATAACCAACCTAGATAGCATATTCAAAAGCAGAGATATTGTTTGCTAATAAATGTCCATCTAGCCAAGGCTATGGTTTTTCCAGTGGTCATGTATGGATGTGAGAGTTGGACTGTGAAGAAAGCTGAGAGCCGATAAATGGATGCTTTTGAACTGTGGTGTTGGAGAAGACTCTTGAGACTTGGACTGCAAGGAGATCCAACCAGTCCATTCTAAAGAAGATCATTCCTAAGTGTTCATTGGAAGGGCTGATGCTAAAGCTGAAACTCCAGTACTTTGGCCACCTCATTCGAAGAGCTGACTTATTGGAAAAGACTCTCATGCTGGGAGGGATTGGGGGCAGGAGGAGAAGGGGACGACAGAGGATGAGATGGCTGGATGGCATCACCGACTCGATGGACATGAGTTTGGGTGAACTCCCAGAGTTGGTGATGGACAGGGAGGCCTGGTGTGCTGCGATTAATGGGGTCGCAAAGAGTCGGACACGACTGAGCGACTGAACTGAACTGGTATGTTTATACATATAAACATATTTTATACATTTAGGTAATAATTCACTATTAATACTGTTACTGTGTTGTGTAAGTAATGGCATATCTTTTAAAGAATGGGCTTTATTTTAGTTCCTTTAGTGAACCTTTTGAGCAAAGTAACAAACTTTCATTTCGTTTTGTGCCCTAGAAGTTAGGTAGCCACTTTGTGTATTTGCCACACACACATACACAAAGTCACATTAACAGAGTTCCAGATATATTTCTACATGAAAATAAATGACACAACATTTTATTAAAATATTTGGAAATAAATTACTCATAGATGCATAGAAAATATATCAATAATAAAAAGTAAGATATTATTTGTTCCAGAGGAAATCAAAGTGCATTAGAAAAAAATATAAGCCTCACTTCATGTCTTATCATGAACCTGTTTATGTTGCCATAATGAAAACATTGGCTATGATAACCAAAAATTGTTTTATAACTACTAGGAAGCATTATAAACATAGTAGTGGAAGGCTCAGTGGTAATGTGGCAAAGAATCTGCCTGACAATGCAGGAGACACAGGGGAAACAGCTTCCATTCCTATATCAAGAAGATCCCCTGAAGAAGGATATGGCAACCCACTTCAGTATTCTTGCCTGGAAAATCCCATGAACACACAAGTCTAGAAGGTTACACTCCATAGGGTTGCAAAGTGTCAGACACAACTGAGTGGCTGAACATATATACATATAGTGGGAGGTAGGTGTTACTTTCCAAAATAACAAGTCAATAATAAATATCTTATTATATTTATTAATAAATGAATGTAATAATATAATACTAAGTATATAAATTTATAACTAATAAAAATCTTCAGTAGAGGCATTCTATTTAAATTATAGATGTAAATATTAGAAGAGTTTTCTATCAGTGTTGAAAATATTATATCTATGGAGCACAAGTGTGTGAGGGCTGGGAAAAGGATTGATACAGATTTTTTGTGAGAAATCTGAAAGAGTTTTTCTTGTTTGAATTTAATTGTAATATATATCACTTTGATAAAAATTAAATTAAAAAATAAACCCCACATTAAAACATAAAAAATTAGGTAAACTATTAATAAAAATAGAAAAATCAATTATTACTTAGAAAATATATATGTAGGTGAAAATATAGAAAGGCAAAACAATGAAGGTTTAAGATGTTTGAAAGTGAAAGTCGCTCAGTTGTGTCTGATTCTTAACAACCCCATGGATTATAGCATCCGTGGAATTCTTCAGGCCAGAATACTGGAGTGGGTAGCCTTTCCCTTCGTCAGTGGATCTTTCCAACCCAGGGAGTACAAACAAAAGTGATATATATATATATATATATATATATATATAATTATATATATAATTTACTCTTCCTTGCAATGTATTTTTTTTCACCTATATCAGATTATCCACACTCTAGTTTTGAGTTGGAAATATTAAATTTTTCTTCCAAGAATCCCCCAAATATCTACAGAGTCTTATTCTAGGGTATTCATAGCTCCTAAGAAAAGTAGTTTCTTGCAGTCCCATTGCTGTGTTTTGCAGCAAAAATAAGTTTGCCTTGGGAATTCTTTAAAATATCTGGAATAGGTGGATTCAAGACATCTGTTACTTTCAACAGTTAAGTATATGGGTGTCCATAATGAATTTTGAAAGTGAAGTCACTCAGTCGTGTCCGACTCTTTGCGACCCCATGGACTGTAGCATACCAGGCTCCTCCCTCCAAGGGATTCTACCGGCAAGAGTACTGGAGTAGGTTGCCATTTCCTTCTTCAGGGGATCTTCCCGACCCAGGGATTGAACCAGGGTCTCCTGCATTCCAGGCAGAGACTTTAACCTCTGAGCCACCAGGGAAGCCCATAACGAATTTTACATATTGTATAAAGCTAAAATATTATTTTGATTTGACCATTATTTAACAATAAACAACTTGTTCATGTATATTTTTTGTATACATTTTGCTTCATTTTTCTCTATTAGGTGAATATTCAGAAGTTAGAGAAATCAGTACATATTTGTTGACTCAACAGCTCACCATAATTGCCAAACTAAGTTCACAGGGTTGCAAAAGAGTCAGACATAAATTACTGATTAAACAACAACAATAGCAACATGTAATCCCCGATGTTTGATTACACAAGACTGATATTTTTAAATAGACAGGCCTGGTCAGAGACTGAAGTCCTGCAGGAAAACATTTAAATAGTATGCAGGTACATTCTCCTCCCTGATTATAGGGTAAAACAAACTAATGAAAAAGCTAAACTGTTGTTAAAAACTACTGGAGAGGGTGTGGAGAAAAGTGAACCCTCTTACACTGTTGGTGGGAATGCAAACTAGTACAGCCACTATGGAGAACAGTGTGGAGATTCCTTAAAAAACTGCAAATAGAACTGCTTTATGGCCCAGCAATCCCACTGCTGGGCATACACACCGAGGAAATCAGAATTGAAAGAGGCACATGTACCCCAATGTTCATCGCAGCAGTTTAGAATAGCCAGGACATGGAAGCAACCTCGGTGTCCATCAGCAGATGAATGGATAAGAAAGCTGTGGTACATATACACAATGGAGTATTACTCAGCCATTAAAAAGAATTCATTTGAATCAGTACTAATGAGGTGGATGAAACTGGAGCCTATTATACAGAGTGAAGTAAGCAAGAAAGAAAAACAATAATACAGTATAGGTGAAGGTGAAGTCGCTCAGTCGTGTCCGACTCTTTGCGACCCCGTGGACTGTAGCCTACCAGACTCCTCCGTCCATGGGATTCTCCAGGCAAGAATACTGGAGTGGGTTGCCATTTCCTTCTCCAATAATACAGTATACTAATGCATATATATGGAATATACTAATGCATATATATGGAATTTAGAAAGATGGTAACAATAACCCTGTATGCGAGACAGCAAAAGAGTCACAGATGTATACAACAGTCTTTTGGACTCTGTGGGAGAGGGCAAGGGTGGGATGATTTGGGAGAATGGCTTTGAAACATGTATAATATCATATAAGAAATGAATTGACATTCTAGGTTTGATGCAGGATACAGGATGCTTGGGGCTGGTGCACTGGGATGACCCACAGGGATGGTATGGGGAGGGAGGGGGAAGGGGGTTCAGGATTGGGAACATGTGTACACCCATAGCAGATTCATGTTGATGTATGGCAAAACCAATACAATATTGTAAAGTAATTAACCTCCAATTAAAATAAATAAATTTAAATTAAAAAAAAAAAAAAACTACTTTAACAGACTAGTTAATAGCCAGCTAGGTCAAGTTGAAATGTAATAGGTTCCCTTCAATGATAATAAACCTGATGCCTCTTCCTGCCTCATTTTCTCAAATTTGAGAAGCAAATAGACAGCCATATTCAAGAATCTCAAAGAATTCCAATTAGGATTACCTCAAGAAGACCTACACCAAGACATACCAAGATTATAAAAGTCACTCCTAATCTTGAAAGCATCAGGGAGAAAGCAACTTGTCACAAAATTCAGCTGCCATAAGATTAGAAGTGAAGGTCTCACCAGAAACTTTTCAGAAGAGAAGTGAGTAATTAGTATATACAAACCACTGAAAGAAAGAAAAAATGTCAACAAATGGTCTTATATATGACAAAATTATATTTTAAAAGCAAAAAATAAATGAAGATTTTCCCAAGTAAACAAAGGCTGAGGGAGTTTATTATCACTAGATCTTTCCTACTGAAAACATTAACAGAAGTCTTCAGTCCATAGGATGACAAAGAGCAAAAGAAAAGCATATACATATATATATATATTACATACATATGTGTGTGTGTGTGTGTGTGTGTGTGTGTGTGATGAGAGTAAAAACCAGCCAAACATAAAAATCTGTGTGATTAAATTGGTGCATAAATCACTTCTAATTTTTGAATAGAATTTAAAAGAAAAAATATAAAGAAAAGGCATAAACTGATGTTTAAAAATACACAAAATTTAAAGATGTAATGTGAGGCAAGACAGACATAAAATGATATAATTCTTATATGCAATAGAAATTAAGTTTTGAACAGCCTAAAATAGGAAGTATGATGTTAAGACGTTTTAAGTAATTGCTACGGNTTGATTTTGTTTTGATATCAGAATTATAATACCTCAAAAGATGTTTTCAAAAGTGTTCCCTACTTTCCTGGTTTTTTCAGTTATTGTGTAAAATTGGTATTCATTCTTTTAAAGTTTGTTAGAATTCTCCAGTGATATAAAACTCAAATTACAAATTCACTTCCTTTGTTGGGTACAGGCTGCTCAGATCTCTAATTAGTCTTGCTTGGTAGTTTGTGGCTTTTGAGGAATTGCATGCTATTGGGGAAGAGAGAGTTTTTAAATTATAAATTCAATTTACCTAATGATTTTAACCTGGTGTGCTGCAGTCCATGGGGTTTCAAAGGGTTGGACATGACTGAGCGACTGAACTGAATGGTTTTAGGGTAATCCAAAATAATTATTTAACATTAGGTGAGTGTGGTAGCTTGTGGGGTTTTTTTCTCCGAAGAATTAATCTACTCCATCTATATTTTCAAATTTATGCATTTAAAACTGTTACAATATTCCCTTTAATGGCTTTTGTCATCCTTTTGATGGCTGCATGTTCTCTAGAGATATCCTTCAAATTACTTCTAATACTGGTAACGTGTTTTCTCTCCTTTTTTTCCACAAGAAGTTTGTCAAGTTTATTGATCTTTTCAAAGAATCAGTCTTTGTTTCATTGATTTTGTCTATGAATTTAATGTTTTCTATCTTATCGATTTCCATTCTTCATTATTTTCATCCTTCTGCTTCCAATCCTTCTCAAACTTTTTCAAAAATTGAGGAAGGGCACTTCTAAATTTATTTTTCAAGATCAACACTACCTTGACAACAATGAGGACACTGTAAGAAAAAAAGTTACAGACCAATGTCTCCATAGATGTAGATGTAAAAGTCCTCAACGGAATACCAGAAAACTGAATTAAACAGCATATAAGAAGGACACCACGTCTTGATCAAGTGGAATTTATTCCTGGAATGCAAGGCTACTTCAATATAAGAAAAAAAGTTACAGACCAATGTCTCCATAGATGTAGATGTAAAAGTCCTCAACGGAATACCAGAAAACTGAATTAAACAGCATATAAGAAGGACACCACATCTTGATCAAGTGGAATTTATTCCTGGAATGCAAGGCTACTTCAATGTATGCAAATTAATAAATGTGATACACCACTTTAGCAGAATGAAGGGTGAAAACTATATGATCCTCTTGATAGATGTAGAAAAATCACTTGACAAAATTCACCATCCTTTTGTGATAAAAATTTCCAACAATTTGAGAGGAACATATCTCAACATCACTAAGCGTCCTATGATAAGTCCTCAGCTGTCATCTTACCCAATGATAAAGTGATAAAACGTTTTCTCCTCAAATCAAGAACAAGACAGAGATGCCTACTCTTGCTACTTCTATTCAGCATAGTACTGAAAGTACTAGCCAGGTAAATCAGATTTTAAAAAAGGAATCAGAGGCATCCAAACTGGAAAGGAAAAAGTAAAATTGTCCCTCTTGAGAGCCTAGCCTATTTCCGTGGGCTGCAGCTCTAATGACTGTCTTTGAAACTGCTTCATTTAACTGGTGCCACCAGGGCTTCCACTGGACGTTACAGATGATGCCTGGGAATTTTATTAAAAAAAAAAAAAAATCTTAATTCCACAACCTAAAGTGATAGCTCAAGAAACTAGAAAGAGAAGAAAAAATTTATGTGCAAAGTAAATAAATAATAAGATAAATAAAATAGAAACAATAGAAAAGAATCGACAAAATTTAAGGTTAGGTCTCATGATGAAAATGCCAACAAAATTCACAAACCCTTAGCTAGACTAAGAAAAAAATAGTGATGACTCGTGAATAAAATGAGAAATAAAAGGGAGGCATTAAAATTGATGACATGGAATTTTTATAAAATGGTTTAGCACACACAGATTAAGCAATGCAATATATCCCATTAACCATATGAAAGAAAGAAACATGATCATCTTAACTTATGCAAAAATTTACAAAATTCTGTATGGTTTTATGATAAAAACACCCAATGAACCAGGAATAGAAGAAAACTGTCTCAAAATTATAGTGTTGTTTTGGAATCTTTGTGACCCTATTGCCTGCAGCATGGCTTCCCTGTCTATCAACAACTCCTGGATCTTGCTCAAACTCATGTCCATGGAGTCAGTGATGCCATCCAACCATCTCATCCTATGTCATCCCATTTTCCTCCTCCGCTCAATCTTTCCCAGCATCAGGCTCTTTTCCAATGAGTCAGTCCTTCGTATCAGGTGGCCAAAATATTGGAGCTTCAGCTTCAGCATCAATCCTTCCAATGAATAATCAGGACTGCTTTAATCGAGGATTGACTGGTTTAATCCTTGTGCTATCCAAGGGACTCTCAAGAGTCTTCTCCAACACCACAATTCAAAAGCATCAGTTCTTCAGCTCTCAGCTTTCTGTATATGGTAGAACTCTCACAACCATACATGACTACTGGAAAAACCATAGCTTTGACTAGATGGAGTTTTGTCGGCCAAGTAGTATCTCTGCTTTTTGATATGCTGTTTAGATTGGTCATAGCTTTTCTTCAAAGGAGCACATGGCTTTTAATTTCATGACTACAGTCAACATCTGCAGTGATTTTGGAGCCCAAGAAAATAAAGTCTGTCACTGTTTCCATTGTTTCCACATCTATTTGCCATGAAGTAATGGGACCAGATGCCATGATCTTAGTTTTTTGAATATTAAGTTTTAAGCCAGCTTTTTCACTCTCCTCTTTCATTTTCATCAAGAGGCTCTTTAGTTCTTCTTCACTTTCTGCCATAAGGGTGATGTCATCTGCATATCTGAAGTGATTAATATTTCTCCTGGCATTCTTGATTCCAGCTTGTGCTTCATTTAGTCTGGCATTTCACATTATGTATTCTACATATAAGTTAAATAAGCAGGGTGACAATATACAGCCTTGACATACTCCTTTCCTAATTTGGAACCTGTATATTGATCCATGTCTGGTTCTAACTGTTGCTTCTTGACCTGTATACAGATTTCTCAGGAGGCAAGAAAGTTAGAGGCTTCAAATTTCTAATATCAAAACATTTTATAAAGCTATAGTAATAAAAAAGTGTGCTATTGGCATATAGACAGACTCATGAACCAAAGGAACAAAATGGTCCAGAAATAAAACCTCACATATGTCATCAAATGATATTCTGAAGGCTGGTAAGACCAGAAAATAAGAACTGTCTCTTCAACAGATGATGTTTGGAAAACTGCATATCCTCATGCAAAAGAATGAACCTGCACTCTTACTGTATGGCTCATAGAAAACTAACTTGAAAAGACAAAGAAATAAGACCAAGGGAGGTGGGAGGGGGTTTCAGGATTGGGAACTCATGTACACCTGTGGCAGACTCATGTTGATGTATGGCAAAACCAATACAATATTGTAAAGTAAAATAAAGTAAAATAATAATAATAATAATAAAACCAGAATCAGGATTGTAACAAATTCAATAAAGACTTAAAACATTTAAAAAGAAAAAAAAATTGGGAAAAATTTCATAACATTGTATTTAGTAATGAATTCTTGTCTGTAACACAGGCAACAAAAGTAAATATAAAGGTAGAGAGAAACATAAAAAAAAAAAAATCCCAACTTCAGCATAGCAAAAGGAAACAATCATCAAAATGAACAGGCAACTTACAGAATGGGAGAAAATAATCTCAAATCCTATATCTGATATGAGACTAACATCCAGAGTGCAAAGTCCTACAACTCAAGAACAATAACTAAAAGAAAAAAAAAAAAAATCACAGTGAAAAGTGGGCAAAGTATCTAGCTAGACAGTTCGCCGATTAAGACATACAAATGGCCAATAAAAATATAAAAAGATGGTTACTATCACTAATTACTACTGAAAATTGAAATGTAAATCAAATCCAGAATGAGTTACTACCTTGCACTTATTATAATGGCCACTATCACAAATAAACAAAAATTCCCCAGCAAATATCAAGTGCTGATGACAATGTAGAGAAATTGAATCCCTTTGGCACTGCTGGTGGAAATATAAAATGAGTGCACTCACTATTGAAAAAGGTATAGCAATCCCTCAAATAGTTATAAATAGAATTATCACATGACTGAGTTCTCCTACATCTTGGTTTTTATTTAAAATAATTTTTTTTAATATTCCAATGATATTTTTTTTTGAGAGGTTATTTTTCTTTTTTTCGTTCTTACATGATAGTATACATGTTTCAATGCCATTTTCCCAAATCATCCCACCCTTTCCCTCTCCCACAGAGTCCAAAAGTCCGTTCTATACATCTGTGTCTCTTTTGCTGTCTCGCATACAGGGTCAACATTGCCATCTTTCTAAATTCCATATATATGTGTCAGAATACTGTATTGGTGTTTTTCTTTCTGGCTTACTTCCCTCTGTATAATAGGTTCCAGTTTCATCCATCTCATTAGAACAGATTCAAATGAATTCTTTTTGATGGCTGAGTAATACTCCATTGTGTATATGTATCACAGCTTTGAAAGCAGGATCTTGAAGCGATATTTGCTTAGCAATGTTCTCTGAAGCATTTTTCACAATAGGCAAAAAGTGGAAGCAGCCCAAATACATGAATTCATGGTTAAAGAAATCAATACATGAACACATAAATACATGAATAAAGAAAACAATGTATGGTATATACATTCAATGGAATGTTATTCAGCCTTCAAAAGAAAGGAAGTACTGATACCTACTCTAACAGGGATGGACTTTGAGGACATTATGCTCAATGAAATGAGTCAGTCAGAAGATGACAAATGCTATATGATCCACTTTTGTAAGATACCTAGAGTAGTCAAAATGAAGGAAATGGAAAGTTGAATGAAGATTGCCAGATGCTGAAGTAAAAATGAAATGGAGAGCCATTTTTTGAGGACTATAGTTTCAGTTTTGTATGATGAAGAATTTCTAGATTTTATTAAATAGTAATATGACTACAATTACTACTACTGAACTGTATACTTTAAAATGTTGTTGTTTACTTTCTAAGTTGTGTCTGACTTTTTGAGACCCTGTGGACTATAGTTCACCAGGCCCCTCTGTCCATGGGATTTCTCAGCAAGAATATTGAGTGGACTGACATTTTCTCCCTTCCCAGGGGATCCTGCCAACCTAGGAATCAAACCCATGTCTCCTACATTAGCAGGCAGATCCTTTACTGGTGAGACACGAGGGAAGCTCACAATTAAAAGTGGTTCAGGATAAAGTTTATGCTTTTTTACATTATTTTTTTAAAAGCTAAGCAAAATGGTTTAGAGTATTTGCATTTTCTTTTTAGTAGAAGTCATATAAAATAGAAGCTGCATAAACAGGAAAGCATAAAGAAAAAATAAGCACAATGAAAAAGCTGTAAAGCAAGGAGTCAATAGGCTGCAATTTCAGATAATATAGAGGAACAAAATGTTTGTTCAAAAATGAGAAACTTAACTAGTTATTTTAAAGATGGAACTGACAACCAATAAGGTAATCAATCCAGCAATTCAGATGACAATATAATAATCCAAATTACAAGAGAGATTGTGAAATAAAGAAGATGAACTGTGTGTAAGATAAAGCAGAGTAAATAGTTACAGTGGGGGAGGAAGAAGCACATGTAATTTTCATCAACTGTGTTCATCCAATATTTCTGTCTGAAGCATTTTCTCCTTTGAAAATTCTTCAAGAGATTGGAATACCAGACCACCTTATCTGCCTCCTGCAAAACCTGTATGCAGGTCACAATACAACAGTTAGAACCGGACATGGAACAATGGACTGGTTCCAAATTGGGAAAGATGTATATAAAATCTGTGTGTTGTCACTTTGCTTATTTAACTTATATGCAGAGGGCATCATGTGAAATGCTGGACTGGATGAACCACAAGCTGGAATCAAGTTTGCCAATAGAAATATCAATAAACCACCCTTATGGCAGAAAGAGAAGAACTAAAGAGTCTTTTGATAATGGTGAAAGAGGAGAGTAAAAATCTGGCTTAAAGCTCAACATTCAAACAATGAAGATCATGCCATCAGGTCCCATCACTTCATAGCAACTAAATGTGGGGAAACAATGGAAATAGTAACAGACTTTGTTTTCATGGGCTCCAAAATCACTGCAGATGATGACTTTAGGCATGAAATTAAAAGATACTTGATCCTTGGAAGAAAGCATGACAAATCTGGACAGCATATTACAAAGCAGAAATAGCACTTTGCCAACAAATGTCCATCTAGTCAAAGCTATGGTTTTTCCAGTAGTCATGTATGGATGACAGATTTGAACCATATGCTAGGCTAAGAGCTGAAGAATTGACACTTTTGAACAGTGGTGTTGGAGAAGACTCTCAGAGTCCTTTAGACTGCTAGGAGATCAACCAGTAAATATTAAAGGAAATCAACCCTGAATATTCATTAGAAAGACTGATGCTGAAGCTGAAGCTCCAATGTTTTGGCCACCTAATGGGAAAGCCAACTCATTAGAAAATAATCTGATTCTGGGAAAGACTGAAGGCAGGAAGAGAAAGGAACAACACAGGATGAGATAGTTGGATGGCATCACCAATTCAGTGGGCATGAATTTGAGCAAGATCTAGGAAATGGTGAAGGATAGGGAAAACTGGTTTGCCTCAATCATGGGGGTGTAGAGTCAGACATAACTGAGTGACTGAATAGCAATCCTTTGAAAATAGACTTTTAACTTTCCAATTCCTGTTAGTTCAGTTCATTTCAGTCCCTCAATAATGTTTCAACTCTTTGCGACCCCATGGACTGCAGCACGCCAGGCCTCCCTGGCCATCATCAACTCTTGGAGTTCACCCAAACTCATGTCCACTGAGTCAGAGATGCCATCCAAACGCCTCATCCTCTGTTATTCCCTCTCCTCCCATGTTCAATCTTTCCAGCATCAAAGTTTTTTCCAATGAATCAGTTTTTCGCATCAGGTGGCCAAAGTACTGGAGTTTCAGCTTCAACATCAGTCCTTCCAATGAATATTCAGGACTGATTTCCTTTAGGATGGACTGGTTGGATCTCCTTGCAGTCCAAGGGACTCTCAAGAGTCTTCTCCAACACCACAGTTCAAAAGCATCAGTTCTTTGGTGCTCAGCTTTCTTTCTAGTCCAACTCTCACATCCGTACATGACAACTGGAAAAACCATAGCTTTGACTAGACCTTTCTCAGCAAAGTAATGTCTTTGCTATTTAACATGCTGTTTAGGTTGGTCAAGGCTTCCCTGGTGGCTCAGATGGTAAAGCGTCTGCCTGCAATGCGGGAGACCAGGTTCAATCCCTGGGTCAGGAAGATACCCTGGAGAAGGAAATGGCAACCCACTCCAGTACTCTTGCCTGGAAAATTCCATGGATGGAGGAGCCTGGTAGGCTAGAGTCCATGGGGTTAAAAAGAGTCAGACATGACTGAACAACTTCACCTTCACCTTAGGTTGGTCATAGCTTTTCTTCCAAGAAGCAAGTGTCTTTTAATTTCATGGCTGCAATCACCATCTACAGTGATTTTGGAGCCCCCCAAAATAAAGTCTGACACTGTTTCCAAGTTTTGTCACCTTTTTGCCATGAAGTGATGGGACAAGATGCCATGATCTTAGGTTTCTGAATGTTGAGCTTTAAGCCAACTTTTTCACTCTCTTCTCTCACTTTCATCAAGAGGTTTTTTAGTTCTTCTTCACTTTCTGCCATAAGGGTGGTGTCATCTGCATATCTGAGGTTATTGATATTTTTCCTGGCAATCTTGATTCCAGCTTGTGCTTCATCCAGCATTTCTCATGATGTACTCTGCATATAAGTTAAATAAGCCGGGTGACAATATGCAGCCTTGATGTACTTCTTTGTTCCATGTCCATTTCTAACTGTTGTTTCTTGACCTGTGTACAGATTTCTTAAGAGGCAGGTCAAGTGGTCTGGTTTTGCCATCTTTTTCAGAATATTCCACGGTTTGTTGTGATCCACACAGTCAAAGGCCTTGGCATAGTCAATGAAGCAGAAATAGATGTTTTTTCTGGAACTCTTTTGCCTTTTTAATGATTCAACAGATCATTTCCTGTAGTCTCTCATAAAAATTAATTACGCCTGGAGTCTTCCACTCCAATTATTTTAATATGTTTTCAGTGACTCCAACATCCTTGTGTCATCCTTTTCTTCATTAAACAGTTTGGAATAAATTCCAGGCATTTTTGAACTGCTGGTAGATGGATAATGTTGAAAATAGAGATATTAATAACAATCTAAATAGTGAATGGTGGAACACTAAGCCCCTTTCCCTACTTAGCTGCAGAAGCGATGATAGTGTGGCAACTGTGCCCTGATATCTCAGACCTGTCCCTTGCTTTCTTACCTAAGAGAATGGAAGCTTTGTCTTTGAAAAGTAAATATGAACAAAAATAGAAAATAAAAATAAAGACTAAAAATTTTCTTTCCTGGAGCCCTCCTTCCATCTATTTTTTTTTTAAATTGAGTGTAGTTGCTTTACAGTGCTTTAAACAAAGTGAATTAGGTATATGTATCTGCAGCAAAAGATGGAGAAGCTCTATACAGTTAACAAAAACAGGACCAGGAGCTGATTGTGGCTCAGATCATGAACTCCTTATTACGAAATTCAGACTTAAATTGAAGAAAGCAGGGAAAACCGCTAGACCATTCAAGTATGACCTAAATCAAATCCCTTATGATTATACAGTAGAAGTGAGAAATAGATTTAAGGGCCTGGATCTGATAGATAGAGTGCCTGAGGAACTATGGAATGAGGTTTGTGACATTGTACAGGAGACAGGGATCAAGACCATCCCCATGGAAAAGAAATGCAAAAAAGCAAAATGGCTGTCTGGTCAGGTCTTACAAATAGCTGTGAAAAGAAGAGAGGCGAAAAGCAAAGGAGAAAAGGAAAGATGTAAGTACCTGAATGCAGAGTTCCAAAGAATATCAAGAAGAGATAAGAAAGCCTTCTTCAGCGATCAATGCAAAGAAATAGAGGAAAAGAACAGAATAGGAAAGACTAGAGATCTCTTCAAGAAAATTAAGAGATACCAAGGGAACATTTCATGCAAAGATGGGCTCGATAAAGGACAGAAATGGTATGGACCTAACAGAAGCAGAAGATATTAAGAAGAAATGGCAAGAATACACAGAACTGTACAAAAAGGATCTTCACAACCCTGATAATCACGATGGTGTGATCACTCATCTAGAGTCAGACATCCTGGAAAGTGAAGTCAAGTGGGCCTTAGAAGGCATCACTACGAACAAAACTAGTGGAGGTGATGGAATTCCAGTAGAGCTATTTCAAATGTTGAACGATGATGCTGCACTCAATCTGCCAGCAAATTTGGAAAGCTCAGCAGTGACCACAGAACTGGAAAAGGTCAGTTTTCATTCCAATCACAAAAAAAGGCAATGCCGAAGAATGCTCAAACTACCGCACAACTGCACTCATCTCACACGCTAGTAAAGTAATGCTCAAAATTCTCCAAGCCAGGCTTCAACAGTACATGAACTGTGAACTTCCAGATATTCAAGATGGATTTAGAAAAGGCAGAGGAACCAGAGATCAAACTGCCAACATCCATTGGATCATGGAAAAAGCACTAGAGTTCCAAAAAAAACATCTACTTCTGCTTTATTGACTACACCAAACCTTTGACCATGTGGATCACAACAAACTGAAAAATTCTTAAAGAGATGAGGATACCAGACCACCTGACCTGCCTCTTGAGAAATCTGTATGCAGGTCAGGAAGCAACAGTTAGAACTGGACATGGAACAATAGACTGGTTCCAAATCGGGAAAGGAGTACGTCAAGGCTGTATATTGTCACCCTGCTTATTTAACTTATATGCAGAGAACATCATGAGAAACGCTGGGCTGGATGACACACAAGCTGGAATCAAGATTGCCGGGAGAAATATCAGTAACCTCAGATATGCAGATGACATCACTCTTTATGGCAGAAAGTGAAGAAGAACTAAAGAGCCCCTTGATGAAAGTGAAAGAGGAGAGTGAAAAAGTTGAGTTAAAACTCAACATTCAGAAAACTAAGATCATGGCATCTGGTCCCATCACTTCATGGCAGCTAGATGGGGAAACAATGAGAGACTTTATTTTCTTGGGCTCCAAAATCACTGCAGATTATGACTGCAGCCATGAAATTAAAAGACACTTGCTCCTTGGAAGAAAAGCTATGACCAACCTAGACAGCATATTAAAAAGCAGAGACATTACTTTGCCGACAAAGGTCCATCTAGTCAAGGCTATGGTTTTTCCAGTGGTCATGTATGGATGTGAGAGTTGGACTATAAAGAAAGCTGAGCACTGAAGAATTGATGCTTTTGAACTGTGGTATTGGAGAAAACTCTTGAGAGTCCCTTGGACAGCAAGGAAATCCAACCAGTCCATCCTAAAGGAAATCAGTCCTGAATATTCTTTGGAAGGACTGATACTGAAGCTGAAACTCCAATTCTTTTGCCACCTGATGTGGAGAACTGACTTCATTTGAAAAGACCTTGATGCTGGGTAAGATTGAAGGCAGGAGGAGAAGGGGACGACAGAGGATGAGAAGGTTGGATGGCATCACCAACCCGATGGACATGAGTTTGAGTAAACTCCGAGTGTTGGTGATGGACAGGTAGGCCTGGCGTGCTGCAGGCCATGGGGTCGCAAAGAGTCAGACACGACTGAGCGACTGAACTGAACTGAGCTGATATGTCTCTGGTCAATAATGTTCAGGTAACAAAAGACAGATTAATGCATCTTTGGTAAGAGCTTCCACTATTTAAAAGTTTGGTAAATAGGCTGAGCCCACTGGGAAACATAAGAAAGAGAAACCTAAAAGGTAAGAGCAAGCCAAGAGGATTTGTGAGACAGGTGCCAGCAGAAGGGTTGGCTACAAGAAGGCAGTGTAGTCAGCCATGTCAGATGCTCAGATGAAAAGATGAATGTTTTCAAATTGCCTTTGAGATACATCTGCCTCAGTCATTGGTGAATTTAGTGCTGCTTCTGCAGAGCAGTGGGGATGCAGAGATTGGCGAGAACTGTGGAGCAGGTGGGAGTGGGCGCAGGTTGGAGGGCTTGGGGAAGGGAGGATAAAGTGAGGAAGTAGATCACAGCTCCAAGAGGTGGTCTGTGGACGGAGAGAGACAGTTGGGAGGGTAGCTGGAGGGGGGTCCGTGGGGTCAAAGGAAGGTCATTTTTGTATCTTTTAAAACAGAAGAGACTTGAGTGTGTTTAAATGCTGATGAGAAATATTGAGCAAAGAAAAATAGAGAACCAGAGATAGCACAAGGTCACTGTAAAGAGCGGAGTGCGGGAAGAAATGGACTTAGATGTGAAGAAGGGCACGACATCCCTTCTTTCCCCAGAAGGGAGGAGTGGGGCCAAGGTCAATAGGTTTGGAGCCTCGGAGATGAGATACTGAGAGATTTCTCATCTGACAGCATCTGTTCTCTGTGAAGTAGGAAAGGAGAATGTCTACTGAGTGAGAGGAGCCTGGCAGGCTACAGTCCAGGGGGTCGCACAGAGTTGGACACGACTGAAGCAATTAAGCATGCACGCACAAGTCCAAAGAGACATAGAGTTTAGTTAAAGCTATGCAGAAGAACATTCTGTGGGCTCTAGGGCCTGGTACCCAGTAAGGTCCCCAAGAATTGTGTTTATTATTAGGAGGGAAGAGAAAATTCCTTAGCTCTCCAAGCCTTCCACAGCTGCTGCCCGACCACCATCACCTACACACAGCTCCAACCTCTTTGTTCCCAAGGTATCTGTACAGAAAGTAGAGGGGCTTTCAAAGGTAGATGTGATTTTAAAAAAATATATTAATAGTTGGTCATTTTTCAGTTATTTTCTGTATCCCCACTTCCTTATTATTCAGGGACGACTGTAAAGCCCCAGAAATTGGGTTCTTTGTTCAGGTGTTCAGTTTACCACTGGTAATCCAGTAATGTTATGCACAGCTGATTCTGAGTTTCAACAAATGCTTCTGCTTAAGAAAACTGATCATCAGATGAGCCACAGTATGTAATTTATTATAATCATAATAGTCTTTAAAAATTCCTTATGGAGAAAATCACCTTTTTCTAAATATAGCTGGACTTAAGTTCTTTTTTTTCCCTTTAAAGTGTTCTCTTGGTTACAAGTCTATAAGGAACTTTTGGTCTGCTAATCTGAAAATTAGAAGTTTCTATGTAAGAAATAGATTTCAACATAAAGGTCACACCATGTATGCTGCTAAGTCACTTCAGTCGTGTCTAACTCTGTGCGACCCCATGGACTGCAGCCTACCAGGCTCCTCCGTCCATGGGAAAGGAACTTTTGGTCTGCTAATCTGAAAATTAGAAGTTTCTATGTAAGAAATAGATTTCAACATAAAGGTCACACCATGTATGCTGCTAAGTCACTTCAGTCGTGTCTAACTCTGTGCGACCCCATGGACTGCAGCCTACCAGGCTCCTCCGTCCATGGGATTTTCCAGGCAAGAGTACTGGAGTGGGTTGCCATTGACATGTTTTGGTACAAGGAATTAGGAAGTTGGGCAAATAATGTTGACTTCTTTTAGGCTGGGTTTATTCATCTGTAAAGGTAGAAAATTAGAAGATACGAGTTCTAATATCAAGAGTCTATCCAAATGGTAGCTACTAACTACACGTGGTTACTTAAATTTAAATATATTAAATAAAATTTAAAATTCATTTTGTCAGTCATACTAGCCACGTTTCAGATGATCAGTAGCCATAGGCAGCTAGTATAACTACTGGGGAACCCAGATATAGAATATTCCCCTCACCAGAGAACATTCTAGTGGACAGCTCTGATCTATAATTCTAGTTTTAATACAAGTGTAACAGAGGGACGGTCGTAAGATGCTTCTAGAAGTCATCACATTATAATTTTCCACTTAATTATACTAGGACAACATTTCTAGAATATACCTACAGCTCACCTGGCCTAAAGGAGCAAGAGTGAGTTCAAGCAAGCTGGACCTGTTGCAATGAAATAATCTCCAGATAATGGAGAGATGACACACTCTAGACTTCTCCCACTTTTCTTCCCTCCCTGCCCTTCTTTCTTTCTCATATTTTTTATTGAGTGCTAAGTCCTGAGTCGTCTACTCCCATAAAGTTAATTGGACCTGTCTACTCGATCAGACAGAAATGGGTGATGGTAATACAGTTTATTTGATAAGGAATGTGATAGGATCCTTGAGGTTCCAGAGGAGTCTACAGGAGGAATTGTTTGTTCGTTCAGTCACTCAGTCTTGTCTGACTCTTTGTGACCCCATGGACTGTAACTTGCCAGGCTCCTCTGTCTATGAGATTCCCCAGGCAAGAATACTGGCGTGGATTGCCATTTCCTTCTCCAGGGTATCCTCCCAGATCAGGGACTGAACTCATGTCTCCTGCATCTTCTGCATTGACAGGCAGATTCTTTACCACCCTGAGCCACCAGGGAAGCCCAGAGGGCTTACCTAACTTTAATAGAAGAGACAAGGGAAAGCTTTCCAGAAAGGGTGATACTTAAGGAAAGTGGTAAAGGATGTTTATGAGTTAAAATGATTTACAGGTTTGAATATTGTGGTCTGACCATTAATTATGACCTTACTGAAATGTAACAGTGAAAAAAGAGAAAACTGAGTAAAGTGAATAGCAGCTTTTTATATTATGAGCATTACAAAGTCTCTGTGGTATGGATGATTTTCAGAGGCGCTACCTGCCTTCCTCAGTCTTTTTAGTTGCTTTCTTCTTTGCATTAAAACAACAGTGAGTTGGTTCTGCTCCTATAGGCCCATTCCCTTCCCCAACTGCATTTCTCAAGACTACATTGATTCAATAAACATTGCATCTCAAATCTCTTAGTTTTTCAGAACAAAATTCTTGGAGTTATTCTTAACTTTATTTATTTAGTTTTATGTGTTACATCTATTCCTTTAACAGATCCTATTGTCTTTGCCTTCAAAATATATCCAGAATAATATCCCTTTTCCCCTTTCCTTGTAATATCTTCGTGGTTCAAACCACATCCTGCTGAGAGAAGAGCAAGTCTTTTCATGATCTTGTCCACAGTTGCCTTTTCACATCAGTTCTCCACTCAGCAGCCAGAGAAACTCATTTAAAACTTAAGTCAGAGCTGATCATGCATCTGTTCCAAACTCTCCAGCAACTTCCTGTTTCACAAAGATGAAGTCCTCATCCCAGACCCTAAGTCCCTACATGATCTGCTGCAGGCTACTTTGTATGTTACATTCTTTCTTGCCTACTCATCTTTTCTCCTGCCTGCTGCTTCAGGCGCGGTCCAGGACTGCTCGAAAGCCACGTAGATCACCTCATTCAGATGTGTGTCCCAGTGTCCTCAGACACAGCAACCTTACTCGTGCATTTAGCTTGTCTAAAATAGGTGCTCTGTGTCACCAACTCCACCATCATTTTTCATCCTTACTCTGCTGTGTTTTTCTTTCATTGCACTTATCACCACTTGATGTGTTATATATTTGTTTACTGGACTGTAGTCTCCATGAGAGCATAGATTTTGTTTTGTTTACTGCAATATCCCAGGCTCTGATTCAGAGTCCGACTTGTGTATATACAATTCATAATGGTTAGTAAGGGCGTGAGTGGCATTTACTTTATCATATTTCATCTACACGTATATGACCCCCGTAGCCTGTAAGGTCCTAGAGTCATGATTACATATTATTATTCCCAGCCACCAGCCCACTATGTGGAAAGTAAACTCACTATAAAAGAAATTCCTTGAATGTATCCCCCTCCTCATATGGAAAACTATAGGATCACAGATGAAAAAATGAATCTTAAGAGGTGTTCTGGTCTACAGCCATGCCCTCAGGAGGAACATATTTAACCATTATTCTATTCTGAAAGGTTATCAAGTGTTCTTGCCTGGAGAATCCCAGGGACGGGGCAGCCTGGTGGGCTGCCATCTATGGGGTCGCACAGAGTCGGACACGACTGAAGCGACTTAGCAGCAGCAGCAGCAGCATCAGGAAAGAAGAATCCATCATTTTCTCTGTTTAACAACTGTTAGTTCTAGGAGACTCTTAAGCCAAATCTCATCTCATTTTTACTCTGGGATCAGGAGAATTTGAATAAATAAAACTGGTTGGTTATACATCAATTATACCTCAATTAAAAACCAATGGTCAGTATTTGTTTTTTTTTTTTTTTTCTTTCTTTTTCTCTCTTTAATTTCCTTTTCTGCAAAGAATCCAGATTATTGCAGAAAAACACAAAAGAAGAAAATTGTTGATAAGGCTCAAAGATAACCTATATTAATAGACTTTCTTATTTACAGGTATGTATACACATATATTTGGAGAAAGCAATGGCACCCCACTCCAGTACTCTTGCCTGGAAAATCCCATGGACAGAGGAGCCTGGTAGGCTGCAGTCCATGGGGTCTCGAAGAGTCGGACACGACTGAGCGACTTCACTTTAACTTTTCACTTTCATGCATTGGAGAAGGAAATGGCAACCCACTCCAGTGTTCTTGCCTGGAGAATCCCAGGGATGGGGGAGCCTGGTGGGCTGCCATCTATGGGGTCACACAGAGTCAGACTTGACTGAAGCGACTTAGCAGCAGCAGCAGCACACACATATATTAGTAAATATTTTATTGATGTATAGCATATACAGAGAGAAGTACACAAATCATAATAACAGCTTGAGAAATAATTTAGTCAGTGGATGAGTATAACCACAACTCAGGTCAAGAAATAGCCTCCCCCATTCCCACACCTAACCATTATTCCCTTTATCGTCCCTAAATTTAACCACTGATGTCTGACACTCTAGATTATTTCTCTTTTTATTAAAAAAATTTTTTTTTAATTTTTTGGTCATGTGGCATGTGGGATCTTAATTCCCTGACCAGGATTGAACCCACACCCCCTGCACTGAAAGCATGGAGTCTTAGCCATTGGATCCCCAGGAAAGTCCCTATTTTTGTCTGTTTTTTAAACTTCATGTAAGTGGAACTATCCAGTATTCTGTATGTACAGTATTCTTTTATGTCTGTCTTCTTTTATTCAATATTATGTTTAAGCTGCAGTGTACACACACACACACTTTTTCTATTAAAGCTCTCTTTAGTTGTATCTAATCAGCTTTTAAACCCACTAATTAAAAAAAATTCAATTATATTTTATTTCTAGAATTTTTATTGATTCGTTTCTATAGCTTCCAGTGTTGTAGCAAATTCTCCACCTTTTAATTTCTTGACTATATTGCATGTGTGTGTGCTCAGTCTTGTCCAACTCTTTGCGACCCCAAGGACTGTAGTCCACCAGAGTCCTCTGTCCATGGGATTTCCCAGGCAAAACTACTGGAGTGGGTTGCCATTTTCTGCTCTAAGTCTTGACTATATTGCTCATATTTATTTTCATGTTCCTTCTGATGAAAGCTCCTATGAATATATTTCTACTGTATTTTTCTTCTCTTGGTTTTCTGTCAAGTCTTGCCTTCTTGTATGCCTAGTTATATTGTGTAGGTTCTAGTTCAATGCCTGGTTATTGACTCACCCTTACTCTAGAGAAGTAGCGCTTTGTGCCCCCAAGCAAAAGTCTGGATTATTTGCCTGAATTTATCTTCCTTAGAGGGCACCACAATCTAAACTTTGCCCGCCTGGCCCTGTGAAAGTGCCAAAATTCTGTCTGTTTTGTTCTTTTGCCACTAAATTGTCTCTTTCAAATTAGCAATTGCTTCAAGGAGAAAAGCAGCCCTGAATGCCAGGCTCACCTCTCGGCTTCACTCTCTTCTGGATCTGGCTCCAGAAACTGCCTTGCTAGTTTTCTGGTAACTTCCAACACATGGGATTTTTTTTCTTATTTATTAAGTCTTCTACTAATCAATTTGTCTAGCTTTTCTCATCATTCTTAATGGCATCAAGATGCCATTAACAATCCTAAAACAACCTACTGAAAAATCTGATTATACTGCATTCCTATAACTTACTTTTCTCACTTACCTTATGTGAATCATGTGTATCTCAAATAAATGTCAATATTAATTTATGCAATAATTTAAAACCATTGCATAGAATTTATACCATTCTATAAGTGCATCATAATTTTTTAGACAAGCCCTTATAACTCAACTGTTTCTATTTTTTCTCTATTATAAACAGCAACACGATACTCATCTTCATATATACATTCTTAAGTAGTTGCAACAAAATATTTATTTTATTTGAAATAAAAATTTTCAAGTCTGACTATTTTAAGGTTTCTGTTATATTACTAAAGATTCCTCTAGGAAAATCATACTAATTTACCAGTACTGTATAAGTGCCAGTTCCCTTATATTTTAAAACACTTTCTAAAGGATTTTTTAACTTGCTTGTGTCTGACATAAATGAATAAGTATTTATTATATGATTCCTCTATTATCTCATACCAGGAACACTCTTGGGATTACAAGAGAAAGAAACCAAACTTGGACCCTGACCTTAATTCTGACCTCGTGATTCTTCATAGATATTCTATGACTCTCTTTTTATTATGGGAGAAGGCAATGGCACCCCACTCCAGTACTCTTGCCTGGAAAATCCCATAGACGGAGGAGCCTGGAAGGCTACAGTCCATGGGGTCGCTGAGGGTCGGACATGACTGAGCGACTTCACTTTCACTTTCACTTTTTATTATGAAGATTTCTTGGTAATGTTCCTGGAAGGCTTGCATCCTCATATGGAAATTGGCCTCCTTGTATTCTTGCCAGTTATATCTGTATTTTGAACTCTGCCTTTATCTGTAACCTCAATCATGTATTGCAGACTTATTTACAATACACAGTCCAGGATAGTTCCTTGGTCTCAACTCTTCCTATCCATGTGGTGTGGCTGTAGTTTTTTCCTCCTTCTTCCTGTCCTTCCTGAACCTGTCCTGCTTGAACTCCATTCTGTGGTCTGACCACTCACCCAACTCTCCAAGTTACTCATCCATATCAGGGGTCCACAAACCTGCCAGCTCTGTTTGTAAATGACGTTTCCTTGGAACGCTTTGTCTTGGGTTATATGCGTGTTGTCTGTGCTGGTCTGCTGACACCAGAACTGAGTAACTGGGACAGAGGTTGTGTGCTCCACAAATGTAAAAACTACCAACTGTTTGGCCCTTCCCTGATCCATGGATCTTTGTAAGAAGATTCTGAACTTAGAGATTTCCTGTCCACTAGATTAAGTAGCTGTACAGAGCAAGCCTCCAGGCCCCCCACTCCAATGGACATAGGGCTCTTGTCTGCTCATTACCATTTCATTTAGTGTACAGTCCCCTCACCCCCCTCCCCTGATGACCTTGAAACTGTCTTCTGTCTCTGGATATTGGCATAGTCAATAAAGCAGAAATAGATGTTTTTCTGGAACTCTCTTGCTTTTTCCATGATCCAGCGGATGTTGGCAATTTGATCTCTGGTTCCTCTGCCTTTTCTAAAACCAGCTTGAACATCAGGGAGTTCACGGTTCACGTATTGCTGAAGCCTGGCTTGGAGGATTTTGAGCATTGTATAGCACACTGGGCTGGGGCTCTGGGTGTCTTGGTACTGCCCAGCTGGTAATACCTTCAGATGTGGGCAGCTGCCATACAAATGTACCAGTGCCCAACACTTAGAAGGTTATTGGTATAAAAAGGCCAGAAAATGCAATGAGATGGTAGCTACTAATTTGTTCTGTGAGTCTGCTTCTTTTATGCTATATTCACTAGTTTATTTTATTTTTTAGATTCCACATATATTACATCATACAATATATTTGTCTTTTTCTGACTGACTTATTTCGCTGAGCATCATGCCCTCCAAGTCCATCCATGTTGCTGCAAGTGGTAAAATTTTGTTCTTTTTTATGGCTGAGTAGTATTCCATTGTATATATGTACCATATCTTCATCCATTCACCTGTTGGTGGACACTAAGTTTGTTGCCATGTCTTGGCTATAGTAAATAGTGCTGCTTTGAACATTGGGGTGCATGTATTTTTTTCAAATGAATGTTTTTGTGAGTTTTTTTGGATGCATACCCAGGAGTGGAACTTCTAGGTCATATGGTAGTTCTATTCTTAGCACTTAACATTTAGATGTAGATTTAACATTTCGACATAACTGGCCTGTGAAAAGCCACATCTAGATTTGATAAAAGGGAATGTATATTATCCGGAGCATCTGGACTAGGAAATGGATGGTCTAACTAGAAGGCACTAGGGCTTGACCTGCTTTGGGGAAGAGGTAAGTACATGGTTGGATATGCGTAGCTTGGCTGTATCATGTTGAAGAAGAAATTACATGTATGGAAAAAGAAAACATGTACGTGTACACAAGTGTATGTGCGTGTGCAGGCTCCTGCTGGGCAGTCAAGGGGTGGAATGTATCAGGCCAAGCGTCGTTTTTCCCTCGGTAAACCCCTTCCACACTGCACGCTATTTGTATTGGACTCTTCCATGGCTGTGTCTTCTTGTCCTCCAGTTGGTCTCACAAGAGTGTACAGGCACAAATTTGAGTTTTTCCACTAGATGTAGCCTAGGGACACTGGGCAAGAGGAAGTCACTCTCTCTGGGGTTGCAAGGACCATGTAGAGTGACTCTTGCAGAGAGAACCTATATGAGGATGAAGCCACACAGAGGTTGGCAGACGTGACAGAAAGACAGAGCTCTGATTTTATCATTGTGCCCACCCTCCTGAATGTCTCCACGCCTGATTTAGCCAAGCTTGGATTTCCGCCACCGAGCTAAAATTTTCCCTTTGTGCTTATGGAGGCTTGAGCTAGGTTTCAGTCACTTGTTATTCGAGGATCTCTGACTGATAGTATCACTAAGCATAGCTTCTTGGGAAACCAAATAAATCTGGGCTGGAAAATCGTTGTATGGGACTACATGCTCATCTTTTTGCAGGTGAAGTCTTGACAGGGTAGTATAAGGCCAGTGTTTTCATGAGGATTCCAAGTATGTACACTTGGTTCTGTGCATTTTGGAACTCAGGCTCACCATCAATGCCTGCATCTCAGAGGCAGATTTTACCTTTGTGTGGTTCCACAATGTTCCCTAATTCCCTAGATCGCCTTGAAGTGAAAATTAAAATCATTTTCTACAATTTATCTTCCTTGTCATAAAACAGGGCCAAGGGCTTTTAAGAACTCTTACTGTGGTTCTGTGATTGTAGGATGGATGACATCACCCTTCTGGAGAGGATTTAATTTATGCCTGTTCTGGATACTCTTGAGAGCAAATCCAGCCTTGGGAGAGGGAAACACACACACACACACACACACGGGAACTACACACACACACACACACACACACACACACACACACACACACGGGAACTACACACACACACACACACACACACACGGGAACTACACACACACACACATACTGCTTGATGAGTCTTTGTATACAGAAGCCTTTCTAAGCTGATTGGCAGGGTCAAGTGGCCACTATTGAGAGGGTGACGTGATCGGTTAATTGGCTCTCTGCCAGGCAAAATTGCACAAGAGAATTTTTCTAGTGAGCCTGTTTCAGTGAGTCCTTCTGAACAGCCTAAGTTTCCCTCTTGTGAGCCCCTAGAACTGTCACGCCAGGATCGCACAACAGAAAGCACCCTGGGGCCCCAGATGCCAATCCTTCTGGCGAATTGCATCCCCAACTGTGGTGATGCTCAGGGGTGAAGGAGAACTAGGAAGAAAACCAGACCTCACGAAAGCACAACCTTTTGGCTGAAATGAGTGGATACGACTTTTAATGTACTCCCTGCAAAATACTCTGAACTATTTTTCTGGTAGGTATTGCTATGTATTCCAGGGAACTTATGTACACCCGTGGCAGATTCGTGTTGATGTATGACAAAACCAATACAGTAAAAAATAAATAAAAATTAAAAAAAAAAGAAATAGTTTATCAAGCAAACACCTGCCACTGCTCTGAGTGGTCCAGTGATTAGAGATGGTGTTCTGGTTTCTGTGAAGCATAAAGTTTAGGGACTACGCCCAGGGAAATATGAAGCAATGCCTCTGAGCAGAAATGTGAAATATGACATGTGCAGAAGGGCCTTGGGAAAAGAGAAAGGAAACTCATGTTCATGGAGCTAAGCCTGGAAGAGCTGCTTAGAGGGGGTGGCCAGAGGTGCATTTACAGTGAGAAGGGTGTGTTATGGGCTGAACTGGGTCCCCTCACCTGGTTCATATGTTAAAGTCTTGATCTGAAATAGCTTAGAATGTGACTCTATTTGGAGATAGTCTTTCTGGCTCTGCTGGGTCTTTGTTGCAGCGTGCATATGGACTTTCTCTAGTTGCCCCACAGTACACAGGATCTTAGTTCCCCAACCGGGGATCCAACCTGCATCCCCTGCGTTGGAAGGTAGATTCTCACTGGACCACTGGACCATCAGGGAAGTCCCTGGAGATAGTCTTTAAAAAGGTAACTAACTTAACATGAAGTAATTAGGGTGGAGCCTAATCAAATATAATGAGCATTCTTACAAGAAGAGGCGCTCAGGACACATACAAACAGATACAGACACACGAGAGGCCAGGTGTGGTCACAGGGAGAAAACGGCCAGCCACTAGCCAAGCAGAGACAGCTCAGAAGAGACCAACCCTGCTGACACCTGGACTCTGGACTTCTAGCCTCCAAAACTGTGAGGGAATGGTGAATTTCAGTGTGAGTCAACTAGCCCGTGGTACTCTGTATGGCATCCTTAGGACACACGGCAGGATGCAACCCCAGACTGACTTAGAGTCATGCTGTTGTGAGAGCCTGCCCTCTGAACCCCAACACCCAGAATAAAACTTCATGTGCGCCATTCTTCCGTGTAGCTGGATCTTTTCCTAGGGCTTGAGAAAAGCCCTAGGAAGGTATATTTTCTTGCTGTCATGTCATCCGACCGTGACTAGACATGCTTCCTGTATACTGATGTTAATTATCTGTCTTCCTCTTTTGTGTCTTCACCTGCTTTAACATGTATAGAAATTTGTTAAGCCTTCTGTTACTTATCCAAGCTACTCATATTTCTCTTTTAAAGTTCACCGTGTGAGTCCTTTTCTTTAATCTGTAAATTTAAATTGCTAATGTGCTACTTGTCTAGCTGTTCTTTATAAAGTGGCATTTGGGGGTGTTTATCTTTTCAACTCAGGAGAAGTGAAGGGACTGATTGTTGAAGTCTTGTTTTCCACTGAGCGCTGCTGAGACTATGAGCTGGCTGAGGGGAAGTCAAACACAAGGGTTCTATATTTGGAGGGGTATGCAAATGTCCTTTGTGGTCCCGAATATATGTGAGAGCACAGTTCATCGCCCAACTCATGTCTTTAAGTCAACACAAAAGACAAAGAGGGTCAGGGGATGAAAATAATTTCATGGGTTAGCATCTCCATGGAGACCAGGAAATGCATAATCTCTATGGAGACCCTCAAAATCTCTCCTTCTGAAATTACAGTAATGTATGAGCTGTTGTCATTGTAATCGAGAGTGGAGGCAACGTGACAAGAGGAAGGGGATAAGAGGATAATCTTCTTCTTAGTGGAAATTACGGCCAGTGTGGTTCTGATTTTAATCAATCGGTATTGTAAGATTCTGAAGTTAGGATGCTGCGAGGCCATGTCACCAAGGGTGGGATGAAGCATGTGAGGGTCTGGTCGTTTGTATGCCCAGCACTGAAGTAGATGTCTGACTTAAGTTGGCACTCAAAGAATGGGTTAGTATTGAAATGAATGCAGTAAACAATGGGGTAGGATCTCATCGTTGGCTCAGCCCTGTCAATCATCTCTGCTCTGCTGAAACAAAGGGAGGAGGTTACTGTGGCCATACTGGGGAATGTCTGCCTATGGCTGAGCGAAACCAGTACCTCCTTTTTGTTTTCTCTTTTCTCTTTCAAGGAGAACGCTGCTCAGTTGTATATATATGGTCAGAGGAGGAAATGAAGTTTAGTTGGGATGAGGAGATAAGCAGGGAACAGGGAAACAGACCAGCTAATGAATGCAAGTCACTGTGTCCAGATAAATCCTATCCTGTTCTAACCGACATGGGCTTAGCCTCACTAGTCTCTGGGATTCTGAATACTTTAAAAAAAAATTATTTATTTGGTTGTGCCAGGTCTTAGTTGTGGCATGTGGGCTCTTTTTTTAAAAAAATAATTTAGTTAATTTATTTTTGGCTGTTCTGGGTCATGTTGTGCCAGGTCTTAGTTACTGCGTGTGGGATCGTTTAAAAAAATAATTGTTCATTTTATTTTTGACTGTGCTGGGTCTCCGTGCTGTGCATGGGCTTTCTGCGGTTGCGGTGAGCAGGGACTGCTCTAGCTGTGCTGCGCACAGTGGCTTCTCTTGCTGCGGAGCACAGGCTCTGGGGAGCACAGGCTTTCAGTAGTTGCAGCTCCCAGGCTATAGAGCACAGGTTCAATAGTTGTGGTGTAGGGCCTTAGTTGCTCTGTGGCATGTAAGATCTTCCCAGATCAGGGATCGAACCCACGTCTCCTGCACTGGCAGGTGATTCTTTACTACTGAGCCACCGAGGAAGCCCCAGCACGCAGGACGTTTAGTTGCAGCATGCAAGCTCTCAGCGGCGGCATGTGGGATCTAGTTCCCTGACCAGGGATCGAACCCAAGTCCTCTGCATTGGGAGTCTGGAGTCCTAGCCACTAGACCACCAGGGAAGTCCCCTGAATACTTTTGATGCCTAGATTACTATGCACCCCTGCCGTCCCCGGGTCATTTGTTGGAAACTAGCCCAGTGCAAAGTGGGCCCAGGGGTTCTTTGAATTTCCTATGCTACTGCCTCAGATCAGTGCCTGGATATTCCTGTTCACTCGTCCTATTTCTTCCTCATCTAGCTGCCATGTTATTGGCCTGGTGGCTGATCCCAGTTCAGTTCAGTCGCTCAGTCGTGAATCTTTGTGACCCAGTGAATCGCAGCACACCAGGCTTCCCTGTCCATTACCAACTCCCGGAGTTCACTCAAACTCATGTCCATTGAGTCAGTGATGCCATCCAGCCATCTCATCCTCTGTTGTCCCCTTCTCCTCCTGCCCCCCATCCCTCCCAGCATCAGGGTCTTTTCCAATGAGTCAACTCTTCACATGAGGTGGCCAAAGTACTGGAGTTTCAGGAGAGACCTATTAGCACGATGGTCTCTATTGGTTGAATACTAACTTAAAAAAAAAAAATCATCTTTAATTCCAGGGCTCAGTCAGTTCAATTCAGTCGCTCAGTCATGTCTGACTCTTTGCGACCCCATGAATCGCAGCATGCCAGGCCTCCCTGTCCATCACCAACTCCCGGAGTTCACTCAGACTGGCCACTGCTAAATCTTGGGGCATATACTTCCAGGTTTTTCTCTATTTATACATTTACACACAAAACTATATACATCCACACACACACACATATATATGAAGGGTTATATATTTAAATATAACCCTTCATATATATGAAGTAACTTGAGATCAGACTGCTTTCTACCCTGCATTTCCTTAACAATATATCTTGAAAATATTTTCCCGTGTTAGTAAATATTGAAGTACATCACTTTAAATGACTGTACGAATATATTATCATTTAAGTAAGTCTCAGACTTTTAATCGGTTCCCAATTTTACCACCATCATAAATATCACCACATTGCATCTTTTTATATCCATTCTTCTGCACTTCTCCATTGTTTCCTTAGGAAAATGCCTGGGTTAAAGATGCTGAACATTTTTTAATATTCAGACGCTTGTCTGATCTGCCGTCTCTTTATGTACGCTTTTTTTTGTGTGTACACAAAATTTACACAAGCCGGTGAGCGACCTAAGCATCAGGGTTCATGCTTTTTTTAAAAATAAATTGTATTTGCTCTATTCTCTTCACAGTACTTGGGGGTGGCAGGGTTTCAAGGCTCAGTGACGGTCGCACACCAGGGACCACTGTGAGGTATCTGAAAGTATCCTGGAAGATGCTGAGGATACAAAACATGCATAATTTCCCAAAGGAAAGCGGGGAGTAGGTTTTTAAGCACGTCGTTTCTTGTCTGATCCGGAGCACCGCAGGGAACTCTGAATCCAGTTGACACCTCTGAGAAGAAACACTCCTCAGTTCGGTGGAGGGCTTTTTAACTTCTTCCAACGGTCGGCGAACTCTCTGGGCTCATTTTTGGAGGTCCAGCCTCACCCAGCCTTGGTGCAACGTCATTCACGGGCACGAATATAGACGTCGGGGTCCTAGCAACCCCAGCTGCAGCCGGTCCCTTCAGGGGGCTGCCGCTGTTGGTCGTTGTAAACAAACTACTACTTTCTGGAGGCAGCAGTGAATCATTCCTTCTAGTTTCTTTCCTCTGGAGTCGGAGGAGAGGTGACTAGAAGGTGGAGGCAGCCGAAAGAGCGGGAGAGAGCCAGGGGAAAGTCTAGACATCGTTTCCTTCCATTGTCTTCCCTTCCGCCTTGGCCCTCCCTGCCCGCTTCTCCCTTCTGGTGGGTGGACGTCCCCGCCCCACGCCTTGGTCCGGGGCCCAGAGACGCTGGGGTTCAGCCCCCTCACTTTTTTTTGGCTAAGTTCACAGCTCCTCGTATTCCCAGTGCTTTCAAGCAGCCAAAGCACGGGAAACGAACCGCTTTCGGCCTCTCCCCTCCCGGAGGGCTTCCTCCTTGGGTTGGTTTGGAAACTTCACCCGGACACCGAAGAAGCTCCGCCCCGGTAGTTGTGAACCGGCCTCTGGCCGAGGCCCCCGCCGGGCCCCCAGGCTCTGCCCTCGGGGAAGTGAACTGGGGCCCGTCGCCAGGCCGAGGGGTGGGCTTCCTTGGAGGGCAAGCCCAGATCCCCCGGGGCGTCCGACCGGTCTGGGCCTGCAGGGCGGGGTGGCCGCGTGGCCCATCCCTGACTCCGAAGATCCCCGCGCCCTCCCATCTCACCACCGGGGGGGACCCCTGCCCCCCTGCCCCCTGCTAACTGAGGCCCCAGCCCCGCACCCGCCCGCGCGTCCCCCTCCACCTGGTCTGGCCCGCGGGGAACTGGGGGCGCAGCCCGCGAGAGCCGCGCGGACCTCTACCCGGCCCGGCCGGCGGCGGCGCGGACGGCTGCGGCCTAGGGCGCCGGGCGGCCGCGAGCCTCCTCCCCCTCCCGGAAGCGCGGGGCGGGGTCCCCGGCCGGGCCGCGGGGGCGGGCGCGGGGGCCGG